>VZUI01012352.1:0-12449 GCA_013401135.1 Cettia cetti | reverse complement strand
GTGGAAGGGCCTTCTCCTGTGAACATCCAGCCAGCACTGCAGCTGGGTGCCAGGAGGAGCTGTGCTTCAGTGCCAATTGATCTAACTAACATCAGCCCTTCTGCCTGAGGACTTGCCCACTGGGAACTGGTGCTGCTTTTACCCTTGAAGAATTTCCTGTGGTGGTTGTTCCTCTTCTCAACTCACATACCTGTGCTCCCAGGACAGAGGTGGGGTTTCCATCCCACTTCCTCTTGTCCTCTGTGATCATGCAAGTAAACCAGAGATAATCTCATGTTGTGTGTCCTCTCTCTCGAGCAGGGGAGCACTTGCTCCCAATACCAGGGACTGCTCTGTACAGGCAGGGCATGGGACACTTCTTCAAATTGTTGGTGGTTCTCTTTAAATTGTTGGACATCCTTGGACAGTCTTTCCACAGATGTGATGCAGAACTGTGGTGGGTAAGAAATACTTTCTTCATATAGCTTGCATTTGATAACCAAATTATCCACTGATTGCTCTTATTTCATGACCTTACTGCCAGTGAGTTGGCACACAGCCATGGCATGATCCATAGGAACCTCTGCCACATGGCTGTTACACTGGATGGCATCTGGATTTAGAGGGGCCTGCTTGTTATTTGAGTACTTACAGAGTACCTCCAGCACAGCTAACTCTCTCAGGTTCTGGATGCCTTCCTCCATGGTGTTCCACTCGTCTCTTTGCACTAGTAGACCACCCTTGAGAGAATACCTTTCCCTCATGCTTGACAGGAGCTGACTCCAGAGGCTGGGTTCATTTTCTAATCCTCTGGCCAATTCTACATCCTGGGACAGGGATCCCAGCTTCTTGGCTTCACTCCTTGTTTTCATATCCTGGGCCAAGACATTCCAGCACTGGAACAGCTGGGTCACCAGGGGCTCTCCCCACTGGCAGCTGAAATCTTTTTGCACATCTCCCAGCTCACCTGGGGATAGGGATGATTAGGGGATAGGGTGATTATCTCTGGCTCTGCCTTTTCCTCCTGCTGTGAGGGCTCCTGTTGCTTCCTCTTCACCCCTCACTAAGCAAATGGGCTGTCTTGGATTTCTTTTTCTGTAAAGGTGCAACTGCTCCCAGCACGGGTAGTTCCTCTGGCTCAGCTTCAGTTGGGAGTGCCCACAGTGCCTGTTGCTCTGCCTTCCTCCTCCTCCTCCTCCTCCTGAGGGTGCTGCATAGCAGAGCAGTGTCTGATAAATCCCAGCCAGAGCCCAGCACATTGCATAACTTTGTGCCTCTCTGGAACTGCCACAGCTTTTTTACTGTCACATGCTTTTTCACTTTAACAGGGTCCTGTAGCTGTTCAGGGGTGAATTTTCAAACCTTTGGAGCAGAATAGTCCTTCAAAAGCTGTCCCATTTTCTTTCTTTAGTGCTCCCACTAGAACCACAGTGCCATTTCACCTCCCCCTCCCAGTGGAAGTACAAAACACAAATATCATGGGTTCAGACAAGAATAATTTTCTGGAAACAGCAATGAGATAAGAAAACGAACAGCAACAGCAACAAAATTAAGAACAAAAGGTATAAGTTTTACATGGAAAACCCTTTGACAATAAAAAAAACACCAAATGGGACCATTCCACCCACCACATTTCTCTGCAGGAAGGAATGCCCCTCTTCTCCAAAGCAAGAGAGAGTCCTTTCCCCTGGCCCTAGCCCTGACATGAGCTGGTACAGAACAACACCTGGGTCCTGGCCATGCCCCCTCCCCAACACTGCAGAAAATTAACCTTCTCCTGGCCAGAACCAGGACATCCACCAACAGAGCAGCTACTAAACAAACCAACCACACCTTGAAAGTTACTGGCTAAACTCAACAGGAAGAGCTTTTCACCACCAACAATGTGAGTATACAAATGGTGTTTAATTCACATAGTCAGTGCACAAACCCCTACATAAAATCCCCTGACCATGGCCTCCCAACAAAGTTTTTATCTCACTAGACAGCAAACAACTTACTTATAACATAACATGTACTACCCTAATGTTAGGAGGATTAGGCAGTGCAATCTAATTCTACATTTTTCTGCCATTTGCAAATTGACAAGACTTAGATGATGAGATATGTGGTCTTGAGGAAGAAAACAAATTGGGATTTGCTACAGTTGCAATCTGTAACATATTACTGCTCCCATTTAATCAATGCAGAACTAAGAAGTACTACACTTTAAGGCATGTCCAAATTGATTTCATACTCAGTTGTCCTTTCACATGCAAGACAAATTCATTAGTTAAAATAACTCTAGAAATCTACACCTCCCATACAAAAGCACTGTATAATGAGACCTCTTTTTGTCAGTTCAATGAATACACTGTGTGTGTCTACAGTGATAAAAATCTAAAACATATTCACACACAATGTTAGAATTTTCTCCTCTTCTTCAACATGGAGAGTCTTTGTCCTAATGAACTAATTTGGCTAAGCAATATGAAAAGAGGATTTCACTGCAAAAACTTTAAACATTAGGTGTATTGCTTAAACTGTCCATCATTTACTACAATTGACTCTGAGGATGAAAAAAATCCTGCCAACACAGTGGGCAAAGATTTATTCAACAGTGTTTTAAAGTATGTGGCACATTCTGTTCAACCCTACAGGTTCAAAATCCATTTTTCTGTATGGTGAATCACATCCTCTCAAAGGATTTTTACAAGGGCTACAAAACTGACATGACTAAAGAAAATCCTGCACATTTTCCAGTCTGAAGAACGTATCTATGAATTGGGAAAAAACCTGCAAACACAGAACTGGCCTCTAGTAGAAAATAGAAATATGAATTTCTAGAAAAATAAAGCACTAGAACTACTCTAGACATCTGCCTTCTGTGCTTAAGCCTTCTGGGGCAAGTGAGCAATCCACTTCTGCAGGATTCTGAAGAGCTGCAAACAGAGCTGACCTGAGAGGAGTTACCAGGAGCAGCAGCAGGAAATGGTTCAGGGTCTCCTGTCTTGGGCCCTGTCCCAGGCTGGTCCCTCACTGCCCTCAGTGCCACCCTCTGCTGACAGGGAACTTCCCAGCTACCACTGGCCTGCAGCAACAGACCAGCTCTGCTGAAGGACAACATCCCTTGCTGTATAAGAGAGCTAGACATAAACTAATGGAAACCATGAAGTAATTCACCACTATAGACTCTATAATCAGGATAGAATCAAGATTAGCTATTGCTAGCATGACAAAAATAACTTCAGGGTGACCTTCAGGGCACAGAAATAACCCATGACCACAGCAGTCATTTTGTCTCAAATGACTATTTATGACAGTAGAAAAATTAACCAAATAGCTTAGGCAATAATGTTCCAGAAGAAGTTCAAAAGGTGCAAGAAGTAAGGCAGGGAAGCGACATCACTAGAGCAAGAAAAAGACAGTTTCTCACTGAAGCAGGTGAACAGCCTGCAAAGAGAGCAAGATTCACCTTTTTCAGGAAATTAGACATTATTTTCATTATTATCCATCATTAAACGCACCCCATGACACCCATCCCCACTGGGCCAGGTCAGCCTAGGAGAAAAAAGACATATGGGAGCAAAAGAAACACAAAATGGTCTTAGCAGGAAAATAGATCTTGGCCAGGAAGCCAGAAAACAAAACAAACAGGAGATTAGGCATAAAATAGAGCATCATGACCAGGGCAGAGCCCAGCTGAGCTGAGGGCTGAGAGAGCCAGCAAAGCACAGTCACAGGCAGGCAGGAGGGAGCACAGTTTGAAGGAACACATTGCTGTGGGTGTCATCCTCTTGGAAACAATCAATACATCTGAAATATATCTTTCTCTAAAGGAAACATTTGCTACAGGAGAGGTGGAAAAGCAGGAAAGCAGGAATGTTGAAATTGGTTTGGGTCTGTATTGAAAACAAATATCAAATGGACAGTTGCAAAATGCTGAGGCAAGCAGAGTTTAAAAGGAAGCTCACCCCCTCCTCCAGACCCTGACCAAGCACGAGCTCACCAGAGCCACCACAGCCCAGGAGAAGACACAAACAGAATCAGGGAGATCAAAGAAAGGCTGGAGTGGTGGTCTGAAGGCATGGTCTCTGCCAGAAGTGGGGAGTTGATCCAACAACAAAATCAGTGCATCTTCTCCCATACTGTGAGCTTGGGAAGGTACCAAGCAGACTGTGAAAGGCAGCAAAACAAATGTCCTAGTGCCTAGGGGTGGAAAGCGATGAGCATGTGCCAAGTCTCAAAAGAGAAATATCTGCTAACAGCTGGAAATCCCTGCTAGGAATGGAGAAGCACTTCTGGAGCACATGAACTGCATGTTTAGCACTGAGAAGCCAATGCTCAAATATCATTAACTGTTGTAGGAGATGCTAAATGAAGTGGCTTCCTACTTTAACGTTGACTAGTGAATGGGCTACTAATTAAAACTCTTTAAACACAGTTCAGTGAAAGTCAGGGTGAAAAAGGGGGTTTTGGTAGTTCAAACATCATTCCAATGAAGACAACGTAAATCAATTCAATAAAGATTACCAGTGAAGTTAATAACTGCTTTTATTTCATGTGGAGGTGTATCAGATAAAACTGGAGATATTGCTCCACAGAGATTTTGGAGTCCACCTGTATGTGGAGAGTGTAAGATGACTCTACTTGGAGAAAGCAACAGAACTCACTTTGGTTGTAACAGCAGAAAGGACACCAAACACTCTTTAGAAGTGACCTGCACGTATTGTGGAATATTTCATATTTAACTCAGTGGGCAGCAAAAGATGTCTAAATGCCTGGCACCTTGTTTTCAATATCCCTGACAGAACCATTAAACTCCCATTTAGGATACAGAGGGGAGAACTAAGTAATTATAAAATCAGATTCCAGATTTCAGATCACTTGACACAAAGAAATGATCCCAGCAGAAAGCATGCTCAGCTACAAAAATGAGTGCCCAGACTTGCAGCAAAGTCTGTGCATCTTCACTGTTGAATTAACATGCTGTTGACAGAGGAGGAAGGAAAAAAATCTAGTGGGGTGACTGGGAGTCGACTATCAGAAAAAAGGGACTCAACATCTCAGCACAACTGTTTATTTTAATAGGCTTTTTAATGAGGGGGGGCCTGTTTCTTCTTTGCCATACACTTGAACTAAAACCAGAAAATTATCTCCTTTAAAAGATATCATAACAGAACAGACAGTCATATTTCATTAAAAATTGAAGCCCTCATCCTCACATCCCAGAGCAAGCTGTGATGTATTGCTACTGCCCTTTCAAAATACTGCTTGCAGGAAGACATTTTCACCTCACTAGTAGCCAAACTCCATAAAAGGACAGCATTAAGGGACACCAAAAGCTCACATCTCGACAGAGAAATGATTATTTTTCTTTTTGTGATTTGTGATTTTATTTTACACCTGTAATGTAATGTTTTTTTCAGAAGACTCTGCATTACCAGAATCCCTAATATCTAGATTAATAATTTACAAAGAACTGAGTAAGAGAAAGAGGCTACTCCTAAAGATTAATTTTTCTTCAATTTGAAAATCAAATATTCCAATCCCCAACATGGAAATGTATGTATGAGGATGGGTCTATTTGGTTTTAAACAGCTACAGTACAAACACAGACAGAGAGAAAATCTGGATTAACTTAGATGCAAGAGAGATTAAAAAAAAAACAAACCTGACTGTATTTCAAGTCATTAGAAATATGCATCAAAATTTCTTTGGAAATAAAATGTTTGGCATCTGAGCTGCCATTCAACATTCTTTCATCAAGAAAAAACATTATTTAATTTGAAATATAAAATGAATTCAACATAACCGTGTAACAAAAATGTACAAAAAAGCTGTGTCACTTACTGGCTGATCCCCTCAAACGAAGCTTCTTTGGAGACATTTCCACTATCAGTATTAACACCACGCTGGGAGGAAAAAGATTAAAAGGACCATGATTCTGAGCCAAACACATGTATCTAAAATTTAAATCATGGAGAGAACTTGATTGCAGTAAGTATTTGCAAAAACTTACACATAAGTTTACCTGAATCACTAAATAAAAAAACCCCAACAGTTTGTTCAAACACAGTCCAATACAAGAAAAAATCAGTTCTGGAGAAGACCAGCACAGAACTCAGGTCAGGATGTGCTGCTTAGGAAAAAGACAAGCTTTGATTTCTAATGTTCTTATGTCTTGAGAGGAAGGTGTGAGACCTATAATATAATTACACAGGGCAAGAGAATGAAAAATAGGCAAGGTTTCTTCTAAAGTAATTTAGTATTAAAATAAATTATTACGCCCTGCCTTGGCAATGTTACTATTTAAATTTGCCTGCTGCTCCCCTACAGCTTTCCATTCAAGCAAGCAGCATAAGCAAGAGTATTTTGGTTGCTACACAGCAGATGAACTCTTCTGTCATGTGCCCAGGGAACCCTGCAGAGCAGCAGTTCTGGAAGGAGACCACAGGAGGAGAGGACCAGGTTTCCATTCAGCAGCAGACAGAGAAGTGCTCTTCCCTTCTCTGGATACTTCTTCATGGCAGTGGGAGGAATGTGAAAGCACCACAGCACCCTCCTCTCAGCCAAAAATTACGTGAAAATTTCTGATTACACCAGGATGCTCCCAGAGTGGTAACTATCCAACAACTCCATGTGAAGAAACGCACAATAAGAAGCACAAGATAGTCAAACATTCCATTTCTCTCATTTCTCTTAAAGAATAGCAAATTAAGCCATAGGGACATCTTTTAAGTTTATATGTGTGTATACAAATATAAATGAAATAAAGACTGAAAACTAGGGCCTCTTTTCTTAATGGATAAGGAATTCAGATCTGAGGCCATGTAACTTCCTAAGGAGGGATTTTTTTTGTTAAGATTTCTGTCTGGTCTCTATCATGGGAGAACAAGAAATCCAGGAGCTGCCACTGCATTTGCTGTAAGGGAAAAGTCAGAGTCAGCAAATAATTTTTATAAAGATTGGAGACAATAAAACAGATAGTAAGAGTTTACAAAACACCTGTAAAGCAGGGAGCAGCTGGGAGAGAGGTGATGGGAAGGAGAAACTTGCAGTCTTCACCTCCACTCGTTCGTGCTTTTTCCCAAGAAATAAGCAAGCACCATTCAAAATACTTAGCAAGCATTTGATATTCCCTCACTCCTCCCAGAAGCTGTTCTTACTAAACCACTCCACGCAGAAAAAGCATTCCCTGAGTCCTTGTGGGATTCCCACAGAAAGGCCCAAACATGCTCATGACATGACCAGAACAGCCTAAAAGGAAAAAGGAGTTTGGAGTCAGTGTAGAAAGGCTGGAGGCCATCATGGTCAATAGGCTTGTCATGTTTTACCAGAAAAACAACACAGCTTTTGGCAGACAAAATGCAGGCCAGATGAGGCCAGAGGGTACAAATCTTGAAAACATGGAGGGGCCAGAAGACTAGATTGTTATACACAGGTGACCTCAAATTTGGTGTAAGATGAGGAGGAAGAAATAGAGAATGACAGTGCAAAGAAATGCTGCATAAACTGGTATTGTATCCTTATTGAAGAAAATTTAGTACTTTCAGAATATGACTTACCAAAGTGAGAAGTACAGCAGGTTTCTTCAAAGCCAATACATTGGATATCTAAAGAGAGGTTTTAGATTACTGTTATTTGTCTTTTTTTCTTCCACATAACCACATTGATACCAATTTCATCAATATTCTCTGTATATAAAATAAATGAGCTGCAAAGACAAAAATGTCCCTCTGGTACCTTTCAGATATTGTAGTATTACCTGAGCCATGCAACAAGAGACAGCAGAATACAAAATATTGACAGAAAAGCAGTGATCAAGTTCATTGTGTTCTTTAAAGACATAAAGACCAATTATAACTCATGTCTACTGTCATCATTAGGAAAACACAACATAGGAGCCAAAAAGTTGTAATGCCACACAGAAATAAAGAACACCAGGGTGCTCTATCCTGCACATATAACATTTGCATTAATATTATTACATTACAATGAGCTAAATGCTTAGCAAAGAATATTTACTATAATTCTCAGTGGATCACTTCTACTGACTGATATCCTTTTATAGGCTCCTTCAGTCTCCTTCCAACATTCACAAACAGAACAAAAGCCCTGGGCTTGTAGAGTGCTGGGCTTTCAGAGCAGCTGCAGAAGGGTGGGTGCTGAATTACAACATATCTTCAGGCAATGAACACGTGACAGCTTCATGGAGCAATATTCTATCCACTTTAAACCACCTTAATAGCATGCTACTAATATTAGCAAAAAAAAATATTTGGCAGTGAAGTTCAAAAATATCAATTCCACCCTTTTTTTGTTGCTGTTTCCTTATCTGACGAAACATCTGGGTAACACTCACATGTTGGCTATTCATTGACATAAAGCTATTCTTTAAAAAAAAGCCCCTGGTGTCCTGATGGTGGAAAGCAAATTCCTTGGCAAAAAAAGGCAAAAGTTGCAGAAGGAACCATTGGGAGCTGAACAGTTATGTTGCAAGCTTCCCTCTTCAATACATGCAGTCATTTTTAATTTATTTACTGGTTCATATAAAAAGCTCTTTTTCTCATCAATGAGGTTTTTAAGCAGTAAAAAGCAGAGACTAGTGCTGCCATAAGGACTTTTGTTGACAGAAAGTGACCCAAAATGACTAAGGTGAATGGGATTTTTAAAAATAAAACATGTATTTTCCACTTGCAATTTTCACCATCTGACAGACGAGCACTGGAGCACCTGAACACTACAGGACTCCAACTCACACATGGCAAAAATCAGCCTCTCCATAGCTCCCTCCACTCCCAGCTTCTGCCATACAGATCAAATTTTACTTTGTTGCTGGACTCATTATGAAAATTAAATGAAACCTTCTCACAGCTGCTGAGAGCAAAACTTTTGGTCTAGAGAGCCAGAGTTAGTGTTCTATGGGAACAGAAGAATCAGGAGTCTTCTTCAAGCTGCTCTCTATGAAAGTCACACACAGAGCTTGGCAGGAATGCTGCCCCCACCTGCTGAGCCTTCCTACCAAAGAAACAATTGCTGGCCAGGTGCACAAGTGTACAAACATCTGCTCAGAAATTAAATCAGAAACATAACGAAGCAAGGCACACTTGCACTGAGAAATGTGAATGTATTTGCTTATTCAAGTAATAGAATGATTCTATAGAAAATAAAGAGTGAGGCAGGCAGCCTTTTCCAACAGCTTTTTGGAGGCATAAAATGAATGTTGGCTCCCAAGTCCAAGCTAGGACATGCAACCTCTTTAACAGCAAGCTCCTCAAATCTCCAAGGCATTCAAAAAAACTTATTTAGCAACATGTTTCAGATGGATAAAGCTACCCACTGACAGGTCTCATCATGCACAGAACATGTTTATGAGATTAAGAACTGTGTTCAGATCAAAAGAGCAGCCTTAAAAAAAAATTTACAGAATTTACAAAAACTTATTTATTTTTAAGATAAAAGGACATTTTCCAATAACAGGTAAGGGAGAGAAGATCCCACCAAGTCAGGAGACATCCAGTAAGAAGGGGACTAAAATGAAGCAAAGTCATTGCCACTCACTGGTTTTTGTATTCACAGAAAAATATTCAGAGACACAGACAACCCACCTCGGTCACATAGTGGGCTTCATCCACAGCATACTTGTTCTTGAAGAATTCGGGGGGATGAATCCTTTGGAAAACAACAAAAAGAAGTATTTGGGTTTAGCTTTGCTCTTATATTTAATAAGTCCACAGACAAAGAAATAATATTCTCTACTATCACAACAATAGAATCAGATATGAGGAATGTTTTACTAATCTTATCTTTAACTCTATTTCTCAAAGGAGATTACACAGAAAGTTGCCACAGCTGCAAAAATCAGTTTGCTTTAATCCAGTCCATGTTTAGATAGCACAGTCTCCTCAGAATGACAAGTGGTTTCTTCCCATCTTATGCAAGACAGTTTTGTTAGGGACTTTTGCCATTTATACACAACTTTCCAATTCACCAAACTTTGGAAGGATGTGGAAATAACAGAAGACCAGTCTGCCCTGTGTTACATTCAAAGAGTGAATAGAACATTCATTTTTTGCCCTGGTAACAGCTCTAGCAGACTGAGGGCTATTAAGATGTGGGCTCTGCTGCCTCTACTCCTCAGGACACCAGAGATGCATTCCTCTAAATCAGCAGAATGGGCAACTTTACAGGTCCGTGTCCAAAACCAAATCTCTTCTACTCTTTTCTCCTGATATCCAGCCACAGACCTTTTTCTAAAGGCAAAAAGAACGTGAAGGAGCTGCTTGCAGTCAGCCCCTCCAGGGCTCTCCTGCTGTCTTCTGTACCAGTGGCTGCACTGTTGCTCATTCCTTCACTCTATGGTAGCAGCCATTCAGGAGACTTCACTCTGATTACAACCTGCATGTCCCTAATACTGAAATAAATACAACCTCTGTAATCCTGAAAATGTGATCTCAAAAATAATAAAATCACCTGGTTTTTAGCCTTCCATGAAAAAAAAAACCATTTCTTTACTTCCAGAGTAAAGAAAACAGGAGGAAAACCCATGAAGTGGGAAGTGCTGGAGCTGGGATGATCCCGTGCATTTTGTTTCCTGAGTGACAGCAGGAGAGCAAGAGGGGCGTGCAGGACCAAAGCTCCAGCTGTGGAAACAGCACCCAACAAGAGCACAAGCCCATCTGGGAAAGAATAAAGGAGGCTGGAGGCCAAGGAGCATTTCTAACCCTTGCAGTGAGGATCACCAGAAGTGGTGGGGCAAACAGCTCAGCACCTTGAGGAGCTGCTGGCAGCACCAGGAGGCTGGAGCACTGCCTTATGTCCATTTCTTTAATCTTGTGTGCTCCTTCATCATTTACATTTCTTCATGCCCCAAACAGTACTGGGCTGTGACATGAACAACTTGAAACCATTTATGCTGTTCTCAAGCAAAAATCACAGGTTTTTAAAAATTTATTATCTGTGAAAGTACTGCTCAAAAGTAACACAAAACTATCTCCTTATATGTTCCCTTTTGCAATGCTCCTTGTGTAGAATCTTCCTATCAGTGAGAGAGATTTCAAAGCAATTATCATTTATCTTTTCTCCCTGGCTTATTTCACATATAATAAAAAAAACCCCACTGTATCCTCTTATCTTTATATACCCTCTATGTTATATTTTCCCTACCTCCAACTTTTGCACACTCTGTTTCTCCTACAGGCATCTCCTCATTCTTCCTTCATTCCTCACACACTGAAGTATTTTAATAATCCAGAAACATGATGAACAGATTTAGCACCTTCTGCTTTTGTTCTCTTTTACAGTTTTAACCAATTCCTCTGGTATCAGAAGTTTCTCAACTGTAAAACCAGCTAATGTATGGCCAGTGGTAATTTATGGTAATGTATGCACTTTAGAGCATACATCCAAAGCACCTTTTCGTTATTAGCTGCATTGCTTAAATCAAAGAATTGTTTAATGTAAAGTGAATATTTCATAAAAGTATACCTACAAGTGTGCTGGATTTTATTGATTTCATTTAATGCAGTTAAATAAGAAGAGGCCTCATTTTCCACTACTCCAGTAAGAAAATTTCTTTTCACAAGCTCTTTCTCAACTTCTTTTTTGTTCTTGTTGGTGCTAGTTGCCTCCTATAATTGTGTAGCCTACAGCAAACAGCTACTAATATAATTCTTTGGTTATGGTTAATATCAGTCCATTCCAGCTTTAATACCTCCAACGTTCTTTTTATGTACACTATGACTCTTGAGGAACAAAAGTGGCTCATCATTCTTTCAAGGCTAAGGAATTTTTCTCTACTCTGAGAAAAAGAGAACAGCAGCTTCCCACAATCCTCCATCCTCTCCCTCAGTTGTTAACTAGGTCATCTTTGAGATCCTTTTGACTTCATCACACCTAATGACAAGCTGCCACGATTCCCAGATGTGTACCTCCCTGCTCATCCTCCTGCTATCTCACTCTAAAGTCAGCAAGCCTTTTGGCACAAAGTTGAGAGCCAGACTTCTCAGCTCCTCTCAGAAGCACTCACAGCTCTGCCTCACTTTTTTTTAGAGTCATTTAGCACCTCCAACGAGATGGAAAAATAAATTCATATACACTTCCCACAAACTACCATCCCATGGCATCCATGATGCTCCAGTGATGAAGCTGCCTCTCCCACTGGGAAGATTTCCTAAGTCCAACTCTATTGCAGAGGCATAGAGGTGCAAGGAAAAAGTGTACATGAAGCTTATGCTAGAGCCAAAAAATTCTATGCTGTCACATAGAAATGTAGCATAAAAAGCAACCAAAGGTAAGGGAGAAGGAGAAGCAAGAGAAGAAGAGCAGACCAAGGGATGCAATTCTGCCCCTCTGCCCTCAGCTGAGACCCCACTGCAGAGCTGCCCCAGCCCTGGGCAGCACAGCAAGGAGCTGGAGCTGCTGCACAGAGCCCAGAGGAGGCTCCAGGATGATCCCAGGGCTGGAGCAGCTCTGCTGGGAGGAAAGGC
>VZUI01012313.1:0-37579 GCA_013401135.1 Cettia cetti | reverse complement strand
TCCTGTAGAGAAGGTCTGGTAGCTCTTGTCCTCTGGGAATCCAGTGGGGAAAAGGCCTACTGTGCTGTCCCAAACCCTGGATTATATCCATGTGGGAATGCTTAGCTCCTCCCCCTGGGAGGAGCATCTCACAATGGGCTGTTATCATTCTATGAGTCGTGTGATGGGTCCTTGATGACCATTAAACAGAGATAGCTCCCGGGGAAGTTACCTATGAGTCATGTGGCAAGGCATTGATGAGCCATTAGCAGAAGATAAGGGAAACAGTGCCCCACCTGGTTTCAACAGCTCATGAAGATGGTGATAGTATACATACTTTGGGCACACCTTACATTTTAACCTAGGACAAAGGAAAAAAACAGGAATGAGACTGTTAAGAGCCACGAGTGTTTCCCCTCTGGCTGCTATGGCTGGTACCAACCCACTGACCACCTCTGTTCTTTTACCTGAGGAAACCTCACAAGCCTTTTGTTCTGTTACATGAAACTGGAGTTGCACAAACATGACTTCCAATAACTCTCCTCACTGGATGGAAGGACTTATGTTTGTGCCCAAGGTGCTGAGAGCAGCCTTCATAAATGTTAGTATTTGTTGTGCTGCATAATGCAGTGAACACCACCACCTTCTGCTGTTATACAATCTAAATAAGAGGATCTTCTGCCCCTTTTCTGAAGCAGGGAATGAGCACAGAGAAAGTGGGATTAGCCTGATGCTAAGGAAAAACTAAGAGCCCAGTAATGATGGGTCTGAGACAAAGGCCTTGGCAGGGAATGTCATTGCTAACGAAGAATAGAAAGGTCATAAATACCCAATCATCAAATGCTGTTTTATCCCGGAGCTGCCTGAAACCAGGATATTCAAAGAACACATGCATACATCAGGATGTTCTTCTAGTTAGTTTTACTCTAGAAATTTGGATTAGTTTTTGGCAGCGTCTTTGATTTCCTCTTGAATTGAATTCACATGATTGCCAGGAAAGACAGTTCAGTTTCATTTTCCCTGAAGTCAAGAGAACTACTGACTTAAAAAACAGAAGCAGGCCCCAATTAACAGAAGTGATGGAGCTCATCCCTGACCAAAATTACCATTGTTAATGTACTTCCATTGAGGGCTTGGACCACCATTAGTGCTTGGTTTTTAGGGTTCAATCGAGTTAGGAGGATAACTTAACACCAAGTATTGTAGCAAATTAAATGAAAGTCTGATTTTCAAAAATCATGACTATTTTCTGACATCGTTTTCAACTCTACCCTTATTAGAAATACTGTCTTTCATGTAGTTTCCTTTATAATTATTAAATCTGCAGAAAAAATTAATGCATTCTCCTTGACACCTGTCCCACAAGTCAAAATGTTCTCACAAGCAGCCTTAGATGCTAATATTTAAAAGCCCTCTGTGTCTTTAATAATGCCAAGCTGTTAAAAATATGTTTCTTGGTGTGATACAGATAATGCTTCCCTGAATTGTGAACTTCTTGGGGTGCATTTTATTTACTGTTTTCAAATGGAAGGAATTTCTGTTGTTTAGGGCCAGAGTTCAAGCACTGTGAAATCTGGAGGCACTGAGATTTCAAGGAATTATAGAGTCTTTTGGGTTTTTTTAAAGAAGTAAATAGAAAATTAGACTGAAATCAACCCTGAAGGACAATAGGAAAAGGCCTACATTTTTTAGAGCGCCCAGATCCTGCTCTGGGATAAGCTCTCCAGTTAAGCAGCACAGTTCAGTCCTGTGATAGACGCAAAAAAATCCCTAAAGTATGCAGAACTATGGGAAATGTGCTAGTTCTCACTTCCCTGCCTTAATGTACATTGTGAGAAATGACCTCTCACTTCCAAATTTTTGAATGTTTATTAAAACCGTAACAAATACAACAAAGGACTGAATAAGGAAAAAAATGGCAGTGCACTGGGAACATGTGACCGACTGTCATGCGTTCATCCACAAAATGGCTGCTCCACCTTTTATAGCCCTGGAGTTGCATCAGCCAACCCTCGACCCTCCCACTGCCTGTCAGTCAACTAATCTTCACCGCCCATTGGTGGAGACTACTTTCTTACAACCTGATTGGAGGTCAGGTGTTGCCATGCCATGCCCCCTAGCAACGAGCCTGCCCTCCTCCCAACTGCCCCGTGCAAGGGGCACAGGTACTTCCCTCCCTCCACATATCCCTGACAACCTCGGCTGTTTAGTGGCAACAGTACTGAGGAGGGGAAGGGGACTATGGGGAGAACAGAGGATGTTCAAACAAAAAACACAGCAACATAACCATACCTCTATAAAACTTCTCTTAACATACACGTAATATTCATCCCTTAATTGTGAGAGCCAATCATCACATTACTCATCTATAATGGCATTCTTCAGAGGCATCCTGACCTTCAGCAATTCTTCAGATAATTGAATCATGAATATTTTGTTCTTGTGATATGCCTGAGCCTAACAAATGAGCTTCTTCAAAAACCTGTACGGTTAATGGATTAAAGAAAGAAATTCAGCATAATATCTACAATTCTCTTAGTGATATTGAATGCAGAAGTACTGGCTAACCTACCTCTTAATTTGCAAGCCCTTTTATTAGTACCAATTGCATTTTTCCCCTGTAAAACTAGGCAACTATTGGATGAAAAGCAGACATACTTGTGTTCTAATTAGGCAAAACATTGATTGCATAGTTCATTGTACATGTTTCTCTACTTTTGTAAACAGATAATGAATTAGCACCAGATAACTGCAACTGAGTTCCAGAGCTGGGGTTTTTCCTACATTGGAGTAGATAAAGTCTTTTCCTAGTTTCCCCTATCTGATTTTCCCCCTCAAGTCTTAAGGCTGAGCTGTAGGTAAAGCTTTTCATTATGTTGGGCATGATGTTCCTCCTTTCTGTTCCCAGGAGATTGGGATGAGATTCATTTATCCTAACATTTGCACATGAAAATGAGATGTCTGCATGTTAGGGAGCCAAACTAGACCAGGATCTTTCTTTATAGTCAGTGGAGAGAAATAGATATGTAAAATTTTGCACAGTCCCCTTGTGTCCAGGAATATGCTTTAGACTGTAATGTAGACATTCAGGAAGATTTAATTGCCAATTCTGGAATTTGGCCAGGGTGGGGAATTGATGGCCATGCTTACAGGGAATGTGCTGTGGAGCATTAAAGATAACATGTGATAATGGCTTTTCCTCTCCACTTGTCTGGAGCCTGGCTTCCCCCAGCAGATGTTGCAGGGCACACTTGGTTTCAGAAGCAAGTGTTGCCTCCTGTAAAACCAGTACCCAGCACCTCTCAGAGACAGAGGTTAAACTGGAACATGTTCTCCACTAGCATGGACTAGCCAAGGGGTATAGTACATAAAATTACTTCTGCCTTTTAGCAAACGCACCAGAATCAGTTTATCCACTCTGATTATGCTTCATTGTGGTGTATTCAGCTGGAACAGCTCTTATCAACATCGGACAGCCCTGTTATGTAGCAC
This sequence comes from Cettia cetti, assembly GCA_013401135.1. Classification (NCBI taxonomy): domain Eukaryota; kingdom Metazoa; phylum Chordata; class Aves; order Passeriformes; family Sylviidae; genus Cettia; species Cettia cetti. The sequence continues at coordinate 34,108 of VZUI01012313.1, read as the reverse complement.
AGGCACTAGATTTGCCTAAACCTAAAAAGAATTGATTATTTTGAAACCAACACTTGATTAGTTCTACCACAATCACTAGAATTATTTCCAATTATTTCCTGTTCTTCTGACAGCCTTAAAGCTGTGCACTGCTGCTTTGGAGAAAACAGATCCTGAATTTAGATTATAAACCCATTTTAGCAAAAATCATTGTGCCAAGCATGCCATGATTCAATATGGTTCCACAGGAAGGACCTGTTTCTCAGGCTTTAAACTGTAAAGTTTAATAGCTTTGCAGGTCATTAGTCTAATAACCCCTCCCAAGGGACAGCTCTTTACAAACAGCTTTATGCTGATCTACATTCCTCATGGCAGCCTTGGGTATGAACTTTCCTTCTTCATTTTCCCTGTTAAGAAAAATGGGTAAGACAAGGGTGCTGGAAAAGCATCCAAGAAAGACATCTCAGTGGAGATACTGGAAACACAAATCCATATTTGGCAGCTGTTCCTGGTTTGCATGTCCAGTTATGAGATGCATAATTCCTCCAAGACAAGGAGATATCATCTGATCATTCTATGTAGATGGAGCCTTAGAAATGCTCCTGTCATTCAAATTTTCACAAAGAAAATATAATTTGTGGTTATTCGTGCGCTGCAAACGCAGATGGAAGCACAGCAGGTAGATAAATACTGACATTCTCTTCCTTGAATGCCTTCAAAAGAAAGGTCAAAGGTAAGACAGGGAGTAAAGTGAATGTAGATTAGGGAGAACATCTGTTGAAGTGGGATAGTAGGGAAAATATTCAATGCTTTTCAAATAGAAGCTCTGCTTTAAAAATGTTGATGGGCATCTGCTTAATTATAAATTCTTAGCTGTTTGTAATATTAGTCTCTTAGTAAAATAAAAAAAGGAGGGGGGGAGAGAAGAAAAAGCACAATTACCCCCAAGAGATAATTAACTTCTTTTTCCACAAAGTAATAGCAGAACTTGCTTGAGCTGGAAATACAAGAGGGTGGCTCAGCAAATAGGTGGGGATGAAGGGAACTTGGGGTGATGTCACGCTGTCCTCACTGTTCCATTCAGTGAAATGAGGATCTGGGGGCAAGTGGCTGGTGGCAGCTGCCACGGTGTGATGCTCCCAGCAGGGCATTGCCCTTCTGCAACAGCAGGGCAGACCTGGCTCTCTTCATTTCACACCAAAAATCTCAGTGAGCTCTAGAGAAGTGAATACAGGATGTTTTACACACCTTTATGTGACCAAAAAAAAAAAATAAAAAAATCCTGCTAATCAAACCCAGCATGTGCATGAGATACAATATATCTCTGCTTCCTCTTGAAGTCTTCATTGATACCCTGCATCTCAGGATTGATTAAATACGGTCAAAATACTAATTTCACTTCAATTTCTTTGATGTTCAATTTTTCACCAGTCTCAGCTTTTGCTTTATCACATTGCCCATTCTGTGCTTTATTAATTCTGTGCTATTATTGGACCAATTGTTTGTAATGGGTGAGTAAACATATATTGAGACATTTAAAGATAATGGGAAGAGGCGATCCTTTTTCTCCCAACCTTTTCACTAGGAAAATCCCATTTGATATCAGTAAGGAAATGACAGTTAATATTATAAATTACTTATGTTAATAAGGCACCCGTCAACCCACAGCAACCTTTACACCATTCCATGTATAACTGCAGCCATGTGAAGGAGTTAAAGAGCAGTGAGTAAAACATGAACATTACTTGTTCTGTGATGCTGATGTGGTGCATTTTTCTCCCTGTTCCTATTGCTAGTCACCTCATGACTGTTGAGAATTAAAGAGAAAAGATTTCACATGCACACGTGCTTGTGTACATACACGCAGACACAAACCTGTCCTTTTTGGTTTGATACTGAACTATGATTTTTGCTTTCACTGGTCTGTTGATTTAAACCTTTGTGATATTATTAATGGAGAATTATATCCCATTTTCTTAATAGTCCTAACCTTTTAGCTAAGACTCCTCTACTCACTTAGTATTGTAACAGTACAATGTGGTGCTGAGAGAGGACAGATTTGGATTTTGCTGTATCTGAAATTGGCCATTTCCAAGAGAGTTTATATCTGTGTGTATTTGCTTTTTTGCTGAGTTCATTACAAAGTGCTGCTGTGTGATGGCCTGTGGGGTCCAAGAGTGAGCTGCTACAGCCAACCTAAACTTGTCCCATTAGCTTTAACTCAGGTATCGAAAAGGATGAGCATTATCTAACTCCAGCTCTGAGGAAAGACTATGGGTTTGGCCCATGATCCATAACTTAGATTTGGAACAATTTGAGTGCCTTTGCCTTTTCACCACTCTTTGGTTGAATAGAGAGTCATCTCCTGAGATCAGTATGACACATCAGTAGCTTGAAATAAGGTGCAAATTTGCATGTGCAGAGAAGATTCTTATCTGAAAACACATTTAAGTACAACCTTGTCAGCACTACTGGTTCATGGGAGCATCCAAATTCTGAACTTAAAGAGTGTTGGAGCACCTTGCAGTAATTTCACTCAGGCAATCACATTGGGATGCATAATGAAAACCATAATGACATAAATATTTAATTCTAATAACTAGGTTCTAAATACTGTAGAAATGTTGTCATAATTAATTTTCAGCCAGTAACTTTTTTCTTCCCCTTTCCAATTAGTAGAGTACAAATGACATGCTACTGCATAATTGATAAAAACTATGTTTTTAATTGCATCTATATGATCATTCTTTCATAGTTACATCAAATGAATCAAGTGTCATTGCCTTTACACAGCTCAAGGGCTAAAGAGAGTACAGCAGTAATTTTATGCTGGTGATAGAGTCATATTAATGCTCAATGCTCTTCATCTGAAGACATCAAAGATCCTTGCAAAGCTGCATGGAATATTCTGCTTTCATATGCAGGGAACTGGAGGCTTAGAAAGATTAGATCTCTCTACTGTTTTAATCAGGAGGTGATGCAATCATCATAAGTGAGTGGTGTTAGAATCTGAAAGTTTTACATGTCTAGGGAGCAAGCATTGAGCTCTGGACATGCCTGAGCCCAGATAAATTAAACCATGCCTTATTCAGTGGCTGTGTAGGATGCCCAGATAGATGATGTAACAGATGGTTTCAAGGACACCAGGAGTAGCTTTGTTCTCTGGGAGAGCAACCTGCCCAGCCAGGCCTTCCCATTGTCCAAGCTGGGAGTGACAAACAACTCCATCTGAATTGGAAAAGCAATACTGACCACAGCAGGGGGATATTGATCCGATTTTATTACAGAAAAAATTACCTGGAGAATCAGAAAACATCAGAACTGGTCTTTCCATGTGAAGGATTTTAGAGCCCACACTAGCTTTTTTTGCATGTGGCTTGGAACATATAATGATTTCTTAAGTCATCCACCAAGCTGAAAAATCAATTATTGCACTCCTCAGGTCTAACAAACTGTTTGTTCCTTAATGTAATGACAATTGTCTTCCAAGCAAATTAAGTCCAGCACTAGAGAAAATAAAATATTCATTAGCAAAGTTATTGGAAAAATAGATCAAATTATATTGAGGCAGTTTATTTTCCATGTTCCTACAAGGTGCTTTTAATACCATGCTGCCTGATTTTAACAGGAGTACAGTCTTCTGCTCTTCTAGGATAGAATGTTCCCTGAAATTCCTGGAAAATCCCATAATCCCATAATGAGGGTAAAAGCACAGACAGTGGAGTTTATCCTGGATGACCTTTGCTTCTGTTGAGTACAGGAATTAAAGTGGAACAGGATGTAGCAGCTGTGTGTTGGGGAAGAAGGGCTGTCATAATAGATGTGGAGAGGACTAAAAGTTGCATTTTAGTCCTACAGGGTGTCCTGACCAAAAAGTAACCCCAAACCCCTCTGCATATTGAAGAAGTGACAGAGCTGCATATGATTCTGAAGGATGAAGTGCTTCATACAGGAGGAAATGTAATAAAATTTCTTGCTCTTCCCCTCTGCACAAACTTGTGGCTCATTTGGGTTCTTTTTTCTGCAATTGGGGGAGAAAAAAAAAAAAATGAAAAAAGTCTAGAGTAGAACAACAATAAGCAATATCTCCCATTCTGCCTGTACCAGCAGCTAGCATGAAGTGCCTCAGACTTTTAATCTGCTCGCACCTCACACCCCAGAGCTGGCAGTGGAAAATCAGGGCCCTGAAGATAACTTCAGTCTTCTACCCCTTTTGGAACTCTGGGATGAGAACATGGACGTGCCAAACTCCTGGGCTATTTTTCCCTATTTTTCCAAAGATATGATTGTCTTTAATCTACATGAAAATCAAACCATCGCATCCTCTGGCAGTCAGTCACATAATCTGGAGTACAACCTCTTCTACTCAGAATCCAACTTCCCACTCAGTGCATGGCTGCCCTGACACCTTGAGACAATTCTCACCCATCCAAGTAATCCTTTAGATTAATGTTAAAGTAGCAGAACAGAGTTGACTCTTGGAAGAAAAACTAGGTTCATTTGACAGAATTTAAAAAATTATTATAATTATTCTCTGTGATCTCTCTGAAGTGCTGAGAGAGAGGGAGAGAGGGGAAAAATGCAATTACTTTATTTGTGTGTATTTTCACACATTATGACTTTTCTTCTTTCCTTACATCTGGGAATCTGTAATGCAGCTGACAGTGATTTAGGGTGTTTTAAGTGTTTTGGAACTAATCTTTGCTTTCCTGGGAATTTTCCTGGGAATATGCATTACCCTTGTGTTCACTGACCTAGCTAGCTAATGATAAAGAAAAAAAAATCTATTTGGAGTAATAATGGCAGCTTCTGAATTACTGTTAATTGCTGCAGACAGGCTTAGCTCATGTGATGAATGTAAGCATTGCCTTTGAATATGAACTTGCATTTATTGTGAAGCAGAGAGTAATATGGACCTGACCTGAAGATAAATATTTTTAGATTAACTAGTGACCTACTTGCAGATACACAGAACAGTTGGCTAGGTTTCATTTTTCTGTAAGAAGTATTTTAAGTGTCTACCAGTTCAGCAGAAGACCTCAGTGCATTCTGCAGGATTGCAGCACCAATTCAGGCTTCAGACAAAACAGGTGGAGGAAATTCCTTCTAGCCATAAGACAGCCCTTGATGTTCATGAAGTAGGCAGAGTTATTTTGTCTTTTCATAAGCTGGGGCACATCAACTCTCTGTGCAGTGTGGTTTTAACAAGAGTCCTGTCACCTCTGGCAATAATCATCTCTTCTTAGCTCCTTTTAAATGTGCGGAGAAGACATTAAGGGCTTTGCAGCTCAACACTCCAGATCAAGGAATCATCCATGTTAATAAGGGTTCTTGAATGCATGCTGAAGTTTAAATATATATATAAATGCTTTTCAGGGTGGTTTGTAGTACACAGTAACTGTTTACCTGCCTCAGGGCTTTAATTAGGAAATGACAGCGATCATCTGTGTTTGCTGGCCTGGTGAAGGGGACTGAAGAGAGAGTAGGAAAGCATCCCACATGCCAAAAGATACATTTTGGCTCTTGGTTTTCAAGGATTGGAGAGTTCACCCTCCAAAGATAAGTGTGTCCCTCTAATGTCTTCTTTCTCTTATTCTCAAGAAAACCCAAAACAAACAAACAAAAAAAACCCTGAAATTATGTAGGATATAAATAATCAAAAGTCTTTGACCTTAAAACTAGTTTAAACCAGTATCTATAGAAAGGAAAGTGCTGCTAAGGGCCAGTAATTTCAATTATATGGCATGGCAAAGCCTGATGTGTGGGTGCTTAGATAGTTTATGTCAAACTGCTCAGTTCACACAAGATGGAGACAGGTCCCGCACATAGGAAAGCAAACCTGTTGTTTCCTAGTTTGTTAGTAGGGCAAGACAAGTTCCAGCACTGAAGGCTGGGAGTTGTACCTGTGCTCAATCTCTGCACCCCAGGCTGGGCTGAGTTTGGTCTGTAAATATTCCAGTTCACTGCAGTGTAATTTTGAGTAAGATATTGTGAAAATTGTTGAAATTATAAATATGGGAGAGAAATAGCACCCCACATCTCTGCTAGAAGCCCTAGAAGATCCCTGGTAAAAGACCCTCTTGTTACCTCATGAATTATTGCACATGTGTGATGCTATAACTTTTGTTCTCACTTTTGAATACAGGGAGCAGGGACATTTTCAGCACGTGATTCCCTGTTTGTCTGCTCATCCTTGAGATTACACCCATACACCATGAAATGTTTTGTGCATCTCTGCTTGAACTTGTGTGGCATCATCCTTCATGTAACTGAGAGACCCAGATACTGCTGAGATTGGTTGAACAGCAATGATTTTAAAAAGTGGCAGAATTCTGATAGATCTTTACACAGTTCCTAGCCAGTTAACAAGAAAAAGATCTGCTGGCAGGGAGGTGAAAATAGGGGCAATGCATGCCTGATATCAAAGGGGCTTTATCCTCTCCAGAATTTCAAAAAGAAACCATTTCACTACTTAGACTGTGCACAGAGAATTTTATCTCTCCCTAAAAAATAAAAATCAAAGGGATTTTTGAGATATCTCCAAAAGAAATGGTATAATATTTGCTTGTTGATGGGAAAAGTTAGTTTGGGTCCCCAACCATCAATGCAGTACAATGAGGAGTAATTATTTTTTCTTCTCTCTAGTTAATAAAGGGGGGAAAAATTATCTAAAGAGCAGGATTATAAAAGTCAACAAGTCAAAATGTTGATTATTTTCCTCCTCAGTGTCAAATTGCTTCTTGACACTGCTGTGGATTAAAACAATATTAGGTGTACTCATGGAGTTCTCACCAGCATCTTCACCGTCAGTATGTGCAGCTTCAGGAGGAAATTCCCATCTCTTCATCAGTGAGGGACTGAGACACGGACTCAGACCAGCAGGGGATCTGAATCGTTTATTTCAAGAAACGAGCTGGTTTTATACACTTTTTCAAGGCACAGTATTTCCTAACATGGTAATTCTCACTATGTGACCATGTTCCCAAGTCAGCAGCACGCTGACACCTTCTAAATGTCCTTCTATGGGGTGATCATGTGCTCTTTACCCATCTCTCAGCTCCTGGTAGGCTCTTCCCCCATAGGGGTCTGTTGTGTGACACCTCCTCCCCCCAGGGTCTGGCAGAGACAAGCTTCTCTGTGCTGCCACATGCTCCTTTGTGTCACCATGTGCCTCTCTCTGCTGCCATGTGCTCCTTTGTGCCACCATGTGCTTCTCTGTGCTGCCATGTGCCTCTCTCTGCTGCCATGTGCTCCTTTGTGCCACCATGTGCTTCTCTGTGCTGCCATGTGCCTCTCTCTGCTGCCATGTGCTCCTTTGTGCCACCATGTGCTTCTCTGTGCTGCCATGTGCCTCTCTCTGCTGCCATGTGCTCCTTTGTGCCACCATGTGCTTCTCTGTGCTGCCATGTGCCTCTCTCTGCTGCCATGTGCTCCTTTGTGCCACCATGTGCTTCTCTGTGCTGCCATGTGCCTCTCTGTGCTGCCATGTGCCTCTCTGTGCTGCCATGTGCTCCTTTGTGCTGCCATGTGCTGCCATGTGCTCCTTTGTGTCACCATGTGCTTCTCTCTGCTGCCATGTGCCTCTCTGTGCTGCCATGTGCTCCCTTGTGCTCAGCCAGTTTGTCACCCATCATTTGAGGCATTAAAAGACAACCCAGCCGGCCACATGGGCCGTGGCAGAGATCTGGGGACAACAGCAGGGGAGGCTCACAGGACACAAAGCCTGGAAAATGGATTTCATTAATTGTAGTGCTCAGGAAAAATTTTGGGGTTTAAGGGTTTTGGTAGTGACTTTTTAAGATTTTGTTGTCTGGTCTTTCACTAAGGCATCTGCTTACAATTTTCAACTGACCAGATTATATATGACCTGACAGTTTTCTTTCTCCTCCTGTCTAATATGAAGCATTTAGCCTTTTGTTCTGGACAGTTTCTTGCCCTCATTGCTTTCATCCATTAATCTATTTCAGTATTGTTTTTCCCTCTCATAAGTGAAACATTTTCACTTTCTTGAGCAATGGATTAAACTTTTGCTTTTAACAAATTGGATTTTTTAACATTGGGACCTTTTGATAGGTTTTAGGCAACTCTTTGATAAAGAGAGTTTGGGGGAGTTTCAGCTATCCTAGGTTAAGTTAGGCAAGGGAAGAAGGAAATATTTGAATGAGCTATTGCAGAAACAACTGCAACATGATTGTTTGGAGGCAAAATTGATCCTAAAGGGTTGTTACTGTACTGACTCTGTAGGAAATATAGCAGCAGATCTGGGGTTTAATTTAGTTGAGTCTCCTCAAGCAAATTTAATCTTCTTTTTCACCTATATTTTTATTACTTATTTGTCTAGCCTCATTAGTACCAATGCCCTTTTTTCTCCTAACAGTTTTTTTAGGGTTTTTTGTTTGTTTCAGCAGGCCGGTAACAGCTTCCTGAGGATAAATTTGAGCAAAGAGATGCGTACTTGTGTATTATTTGGTCTGTCACCATTCCTTCTCTATGGTAGGAGGGTTTTTGTATCCACTGAGAGCAAAGTTTGGGGAGATCAGGTGAGCTGCAAATGCCCAAAGCACAGTGTTGCAAAGGAGCCTACAAGTTCTTCCCCTTCTCTTTCCTTATCACTGTCCCCAAAGGCAGGAACACAAGAAATTAGAACCAAGGGTGAACAAGGGCACAGTTAGTGCCCACGCCAGCTAATGGAATGGAATGAAAGTTGCCTTCAAGGTGATCAGCAGAGAAACTGCTAAAAGCCTCACTCAGATAATTTAGTTCATAGACCAAGTTATCTACAGGGCAGGTAAGAGGTAGCTGCAGATCCAGGAATTTAAGGCTGGTTTGTTTCATAGTTGTTCCTATAACATTTGGATTATCAACCAAAGCTTTCACCTCTCCCTTGCATTTGCCAGTGTTGGCTGTAAGTTGAATACATTTAAGTCTCTTTGTGGCTTATTTGTGTTTTAATACTTTTGATCTCTCCTGAAATGCTTGGTGGGACCCAAGTCTGCCAGTACTGGTTGCAGATCTGCCAGGTTTTACTCTCTTTTCTTGAGCAGTTGTTTTATCTCCTTTCAGTCTGCACCCTTCCTTTGAAATTTGTTGGCCAGGAAAGTTCAGATGCAGAAAAAGAATAATTTCCACTCTGACATATTTAAGGGCTGGTTTAGAAATGAGGGACAAGGAACTTGCAAATTGACCAGGGTATCATACAGATACCATCCCAAAAAGGTTTCAAACAAAAAAACATAGGTGTGTTCTGTAACTGTAATTGTATTCTTCATTCAATAAAGTGTAAAAGGGTTGTCTTACACAGAAAAACTACCCTAGCACAGAATAATAAAATTAATAGCAAATAGCAAATAGCTAGTATTTATTTATTAGAGTCTTCTTCCTTCCTCCCTAGGATTTGAATTTCTATATTTGAGTCATTCTAACCTTCCTTAGGAGCTTCTTGACTTACAGCAGGAAAAGGTGTATTTTAAATAGTTCAAGCAGTTGTCATTTCATTTATCTGCAGTGCACTAACAAGGAATATCCAGAGCCGTTCTAGGCAGGATGGGGGGGGGGGGGGGGGGGGGGGGGGGGGGGGATGCTTTCTGGTTCCAAGAGCTTTTCCAAGGCTGGTAACAAGAGAGGATAATGAAGGCTGAAGTCTGCCACAGCCCAGCCCTGTGTGCCACACACTGCCCTACCTGACAGATGGAACATTAACAGCTCAAAACTGTACCATAGGGGCAAGAAACAAGATCATCTGGGGGGGAAAAAAGAGGTCTGGAAATAAACAGGCAAAGACTTGAAGGTTTAGAAAGCCCTTGAGTAAATGAACTGCCTTTTCTGAAGTGTGGTAGTGATCAAAAGAAGACAACCTGAGGAGTAGAGCTGTCATCCCCAACCAAATGGACTGTCACATCATTTATCTGTCTGCTTTCTGGCAGCAGGCACTCTGTCAGAGCCTGCAGCCCAGAGAGATGGGGAAAGGGAGAGGAATAGCAGGCATCTGACAACTGAAATGATGCTCGCTGTGTTGCCATTGTCCCTGAATTTTGAAAGGCTAACATCAAAATATTATGACTCCCCAAATGTCATAATTTCAGTATCTCAACTCCCTCATCTTCACTCTGTGCCTCAGAGCTTATGTTTAATCTCTTTAATATTCTATAATTACATCTTCAGTGTGGATCAATTATCTCAGAATATGGAAACAAGTTACCATCATTATCTTCGATTGTTCTTTACATTTTCTTTGTCCTTTTTTGTTTTCTGGCTTTCTTTCCCAGTGTCAAAAATGTAGCTCACATTCCTGCTCCTTTGTCATGAATATACATTCAGCAGTAAATCATCTGCCAAGCAAGGATTTGTCCTTCCCTGTGCTGTTATTCCCCAGTTATCCAAGTTGGGCAACTCATTACTTTCTGCATATTCAAATAGGTTGATTTGAGGTACAGCTCTCTAAGCAAGACCGAAGATTGGTAGCAGACAGACTCATTTTAGTTTTCCAGGTTCCTCACTAAAATACTTTAAATTAACATAGACTACATCCCCAAAAATAGTACTGGTATCTGCAGGAGTGGAGTTTATTGTGACAGTAATTCACTGGTCAAAGCTAGCTTCATCTGCACTGATGTGACAGCTAACGGTTCCTATTACACAAGTGATCTGTGAATTATAGAGTGACTTGTAACCATTCCACCACAACCATAAATAAATCTAAAAAAAAAAAAAAAAGAAGAAGAAGAAAATTTCAGCAGTACACTGTGATTTGATCGTTGGAGAGAAGTCGCTCTAACACCGAGTTGTGCTGCTTCATTCTGCACTCCCAAAGAGAAAATCAGCCCTTAAAACTCTGTTGCCCTTGTTTCCTAAATTATTAACTTTTTATCTACCGGACAATCTATCTAATTAAGATATGCTAGATGTGTATATTGTTTGGAATTTGGTGAGGAAATTGTTTCCTGTGTGACACTGGTCTATTACTGACTGTTTGGGACTCAGCTAGAATCTGTGAATGCAGCTGAGGTAACCAAGCTGTGCAGAATTCTAAGTCAGGACATTTTTTCAAGGTGATGGCTTTGCTATAGGAGTCATGTCTTATTTCTTCTGAATTGACCAGGCTTTCTTTCAAAATGCTGCACTGAAAATCAAGTTTCATACAAAAGGTATTTCTACCAAGAAAGGCTTATAGTGGTAACTCTCTTGTAAAACAAATCATATCTTCCTGCCTTCCTCTCTCCATTTTATGAGGTACCTTTCCCCTTCTTATTGCTTTTTGTTCCGTTTCTCACTGTCTCTGCTGCACACCAAGGCAATAAACCACTCAGGTGCAAAAAAAAAGCAAGTACTTAGTCCAGAATTGTATTCAAACCTGGCTGCTGCTTCAAAATAGTAATTTCTATCAACTGTATTTCAAATTAAAGTGCTAAAGTGCTGAAGAAATGGGGTGTGGAAATACTTAATTTGATAGCAAATTACATTTATGGGTTGAGAAAATGATGTCTTTTAAAAATGGGCCCTAGTGTTCAATGCATACCTGTTTTAATTACCCAGGTGTGGAAAATAAAAAAAATTATGCTTTGTTGGGAGCATTTCAAGGACTGCTGATGTCAACAAAAGGCAAGAGGCAGCACAAGCCCAGATGGTTGGCTGTAGGCTTTTCTTAACCATCCAAACAGATTTATTCAAAACTCCTACAAATCAAGAATCCAGCACAAAGATGAAAGCTCTGTTTTCTTGTGCAGCTCTTTATTAGCCAGTGTTGCAAGGTATGGTTTTACAACCAAGGCGAAGCACAAGATTTGGGGAAATTATGAACTGCATTCCTGGTTTTCATGTTTCTCTGCTGGTCTGTGCTCCTGCGGGTGAGAATTTGATGTGAAAGATGGCATTAAAATCAGCCCTGATCACACTGCCTGGGCTTGGGCTGGAATGCAGCATCAGAGGCTATAGTGAGGAGTCAGCCCTTGACTTCCCAAAATTAACTTTTTACCAACACTGGGCTGAACTGCAGCTTCAGAACCCACAAAGTCACGGCAGAACCAGGGACACTCCATAGTGGGGCTTATACAGGAGAAAAAGTGAGGGGTTTTTTTCTTTTGTAAAGCTTATAACTTTTGATCTAGAATGTTCTTTAGTGAATTATTCGTTGTGGTAGATGTCTGTGATGTCCTGCTGTGCAGTTTCTGTGGCTGTGTCCCAAGGGAGTAGCAGGGATGATGTGAGCTTGCTGCACTTGTCTCACACAGGTAACAAGTTGTCTTCTGTGCCAGGGAACACCTTTAATTTCGTTATTATAAAGGAAGCCTGGAAATCTGGTATTTGGCAGGCTCAGAACTCCAGTGTTTGGCTCTCACCAGAGTGGTGATTCTCCAGGATGCTCAAGGTCAGCTTCTCCTGGAAGAGCAGGAGGATGGAGCTCACCCTGCATCACCAGATCCTGCACTGGAGACAGGAAGGGGTATCAAATGCTGCCTTCCATTGTGTCTCTTTCTGTACAGGAACTCTTCTCCAAGATTAGTGAGTACTCTGCTGTGGGGTGGACTTTGGTCTCCGTTATCTTTAGTGTTGCCATGTATAAATCACCATCCCCTTGCTGCAGGAACTTCCTTGCACTTAGACTGATTTTGTCAACACCATCTCTATGACAGCTAATGGAGATGAAGTTCTAATGTCTCTTCAGTATTCTGAAGAATATTTTTCCCTCAGCCTGCATCTGAACTGACAGACACTTCAGGGTTGTTCTGAGCTCAGTAAATTATATCTGCAGTAGCCCCTTACAGGAACAGCAGTGCCAAGGGGACCCCACCAAAGCTTCCTGATGAGAAGAATAGTGCACTGACATGAAATTGATGGAGTTGGATTTTAAGGAACATGAACTGCTTCATGGCTCCGGAATCAGGGCTGACTGGTGATATCTTTAAATATTTTTGGTGTTTATTACCTTCTGCAATGGAAAGGGTAGTTACCAGCATTAAAATGACTGTCATACATTAGGGTCATGGAGAACAATCACATTAAAGAAGTAAGAGAGAGAGAAGCCATCAAAGCCCAGGCTTAATCTGAAAAATCTCTCTGTAACAAGCTCCTGTAACTTCAGGGATGAATCCATGTGAAAGCACTGATGTTAGTACAAGTTTTCACTACTAAGCAAAATATTATTACTAATAATTGTGTGCATTACTGTACTTGAGCTGCTTTTGTTTTCTAGTGCTCAGTCATACAGACTGCCAGGCTTTCCAAGAAGCCCGAGGGTTAAGTGTTTTTCTTGGGGAAGCTTCCTGAGAATAGTTGTCCAATAAACCCTCTGTGCTGGAGGGTAAAACAAGTGATATATGTTGCAGTACAGCAGAATAATGAATTAGTTAAAAGCAAACAACCCCCAAAACAGTAGATTGCCAGGGCAGGCCTGTGTCTGCCAACCAATATTTGTGTGCCAGCTTTCCAAAAGATACACAGCCAAAAATAGGAGTACAATAACTCATCATGAAGGGAAAAGCTATTACAGAGTGGATGAAACAGCAGCAGTCTCCCAGCACTAACTTCAGATTATGAGGATGTTTCTCAGTCCTTTACTTGGTGCAGTAACTTATAAACAAGTGCAAACTATATCACATGCTGAATCAGGGCACTCTCTTGCCTCTCTGCATAAGCGCAGAGCTGGGACAAGTGGTCAGGAAAAGGCCTGGACTGGGCACTTGTTTGGCTCTCAGGAATGCTGGCAGCTGCAATGGGAATTTCTCCCCTGTGCTTACAGGTTCAGTGGGTGAAACAGCACTGGCACTATTCAACTGACATAAGGAACATCTTTGTAAAGCATTTTACACCACAGGAGATAAAGTTGTCGTAGGCAAAATAGGGCAGGTGTAAAACCTGACTTCTGCAGTCTGCTTTTCTGCCTGAACCTGCAAGCCTGGCTGGCTCCAGTGTCAGCAAATTAAGGTGAAACAGGAGAGACACTGGTCAAACATAGCTGATTTTTAGTCACCCTGCCAAACCCAGATGTCTCCATTCACTTTGTAGAAAAGAAGTGCCCTGCCATGCCTAACAAATAAAATAAGATTCATCAGCAAGATGAAATTCAACTTATTACACACCTGAGTGGCCATTAGAAGAGGAGGAGGTGATGCTTGATTGCTGCTTGCATTGGTTGCTTAGTGAGGAAGAAATGCTGGTACTCCAAGAGTGGGCAATAATGACAAACATCTGCCTCATTTGCAGTTTCATCGACATGCAGGGCATGTCCTCTGACATCCACACTCAGAGCCAGGCCGTTCTCATCAAACTCCTTTGCACCATCTGGATTAGTTGACAGATAATTTTGCAAGGGAAAAAACAGTGGGGATCAGGGAGAATCATTATTCAGTTCTCTCCAGTGGATAATACCCCTCTATAGGCATGCTGGAAAGGTCACAGAAATGGAAGTTATAAGGGTCTGCCGTGATGTGAGGAAAACAGGCAGGCTTCCCAGTCATCACTTGAAGTTTCAGTCCTTGCTAGACCTACTGAAATTGAAAACTATTTACAGATATGTGGAAATAGCGATTGCCTTAGGAAGTTTGACTAATAGTATACTGGAGTTAAAATTAACTCAGATTGTTTTTCTTCTCATTCTTATTTTTTTCTAAGCCTTACACTCTCTTAGTCATGAAGACTGCTGTTCAGTATTTCACAGATAACTCGTGCTTCAGGAGTGAACTGAGGCCTCAGCACAGAGAGAGGATTTCCTTAATTTGGGGAAGCGCTTGAAATAATCCCTTGAACATATGTTTCAGGACCACAGAGTGTCAAAATTCCAGATGTTTCCTTAAGTTTAGATTTCTTAAACCAACACAGTGAACATTGTGTATTCTGCTTCTTCCACTGCTTTACGCAGAAGTGACTTTCAATAACATAAAGCATTGACATTTTAATGACCCTGTTTTGAGTAGAGGTTTTCAAAATCCAATCCTTTCTGCAGAGAAGATAGAGAGCTCCTGTTCCCCGTCATGCAATTTAAAGGGTATTTTCTATATGATGCTACAGCAGAACTAAACAGATACCTGATTCCTCCTGTGCTGTTGCAGAAAACAGGTCACAGACAGTGGCTGAGGTGAATCAGGCGATGCCCTGACTGCACAAGCCTGGGTTGTGTCTCTTGACCCACCCCTCACAAACCATATTAAGTATGAAACCAAGCCATTGCCATTGTTTAGGTACATGGCAGGTATTTTTGTCAAGAGGTCTGACTCTGAACTTCTGCTCCGTAAACAGTGCTTTTAAGAAAAAAAAAAGTTCATTTACCCTCCAATTTTCACTTTGGTTTGCTTTGTTTTCCTACATTTATTCCTGTCTTCACCATGAAGAAGCCTGAGAGCTGCAGGATGTGAATATTAAGAGTCCATGTTTCAATCTGCAGCTGTCAAGGCAGGCAGTATTTCTCTGTACATCTTTTAGTGCTTCATCTCCACACAGGGTGGGAGCCCTTCACTGCTCTCCCAGCTCCCTGTGGACATTAACTCATTGGCAGCAGCATTGTAATTAGAGAAGGCTGAAAATCACCCCCCAGGGCTGCCACCCTGCCAGGAAATGTCCAGCTGCTGTGTGCAAAACACCAACAGAGAGCAGCTCAGCCAAACCCACAGAAACTATTGCAGTATTCTGCTGCTTTGGATGTTTGCTGTGATTCCATGTGAGGGAGAGTGAGGCTGGGAGACTGGAACAAACTGCCAGATTTTTTCCACACCTCCAAAGACAAAACTTAGTCTGAGGACTGGCCTGTGTTCCCAGCAGAGTATGAGCATGGAGCAGTGCACAGTGCTCTTCACCACTGCAAACTGGGATCTATCCTGCTCAGAAGGGGCTGTGCCAGCACATCCCAGCCTAGTCCCTGGGATTATGGTACACTGTACTTAATTGAAATGCAAAATCACATGATAGGGTTTTAAAATTTTGTTCCGTGTCTAAGAACGATACGGGGAGAGTGGAAAGGACGATCCATACACTGACAGTGAAACAGTGGAGAAATGTTCTTAAGAACTGTTCACATGTATATTGTGGCATTAAACCTCCAGCAGGTAATGAGCAGAGCATCTAAAAACAGGACTCCATGTTCCCTCTCCTGCCACTGACTCCTTGCAGAGCCAAGGGCCACATACACAATGCTTCTGTGCTATAAAGACCATCCCCACCTTGGACAGCAGGTGACCACAGCTGTAAATTTAAATGCAGCCATTTCATTGTGATGCTGCTTGTAAAATCATCCAGGACACTGAAATGTGAAAGGTGCCATGGCAGCTGTAATGTATTTTTACACTTATTTTGCCTTGCAAGCAGTAAGTCCTAAATTAATGGGAGAAACATGAGCAGAATTAGAAGTTACAGAGGTGGCACCAAACTTGGGCTAAAACCATAGGAGGTCTCAAGCCAGAACCACCCTGAAGGAGAAGGGTTATGTCACACTGCCACTAAAGGAATGTCACTTAAAGACATGTATGTGATGAACCTAGGGATAACTGCACTCCTGTGCTAGAGAATTAAGTATTTGAAGTGTTTTGTAGCTAAGTACTTCCTTTAGGATCACTTTAATTGACATGCCTGTCTTTAGATCTATGGCAACATCTTTTACATCTTCTATGACTCCTTTTAAATGCTAGGAATCCTTTATAGAGCCTTTCATGCAAACAGATCTGGCCAGAGTGTGTTTATGCAATATGCTCTGCTATACAGAAGAGAGATTTTCTCTTTTCCTTTTTTGTTTGCTTTTTTTTCCTCTATCTGTATCCCTGCTGTTTAGCAAGAAATGGTAGAGTTGGTCACATAAAATTAAACCTACTTTTTACTTACCAGTCACTGAAACACTAGGGTATTCTTAGCTACGGTATTCTTAGCTGTGTTTGGAAATGCTGCTAAGATATTAGGTAAACACTACAAATTGGATGTAAATGGAATCAGAGAAACAGTTGCCACCTCTTTTGCTAGCTGAATAATTTTTTTCTGAGTCACAACAATTACATTTTGATGTGGAACACCCATTAGGTTCTAAACACTGACTGCAGCGGTTGCCGCTGCTGCTTGTTGGTGGGCTGGTGGGGAGAGGTGGGGCAGCTCCCCAGCAGTGAGTATCGATTAATCTCAGCCCGTTTTACATGCCCTGCAACAGTTTCCCATGTCCTCCGGGAATCTTTCTGGCTGGATTTGCCTGCTGCACTCGGGATCACCGCGAGATGAGACAGGCGTGGGCAGGTATTTACGGACTGAATTTCCTGCAGCAAATCTCTCCAAATCTCCAGTTTATTTCCCAGCACCATGGGTTCTGCCACGCATTTTTAAGCTCCCACTGTCCTCTAGTGGTGCTTTGTTGGCAAAACGAAGAGAGTCGGGGTCTGGAGCACCTATGGAGACAGGATGAGGAGGGGATGCTCTCGGGGAGAAGAGAATGCTCCGGGGAGACTTTAAAGCCCCTCCCAGTGCCTAAAAGTGCACCAAGAGAGCTGGAAAAGGACTTTGGACAAGAGATGGAATGACAGGGGAAAATGGTTTTAAATTGAGAGAGGGCAGGGTTAGATGGGATACTGGGTAGAAATTCTTTCCTGTGAGGAAGGTGACGCCTTGGCACAGGTTGCCCAGAGAAGCTGTGGCTGCCTCATCCCTGGAATTGACCAAGGCCAGGCTGGAGCAATCTGGGATAATGGAAGGTGTCCCAGTCCAGCAAATGTAAAGCTTGAATGTGTGTCTCTGCCTCTTCTCCAAAACTTCTCTCCTGCAGTGGTTCCCAAGCCATCATTTTGGATATCTGTATGTGCACTCCAGTGTAGACACCAGCACATCCACTCCTCCTGATTTCCCTTCATTTCAGCAGGAGCAGTTATTTGGTTGTTTGACCAGGATTTAAATTTTGAATTAGCCTGGGTGTCAGCAGTAGTATTTAGATGAAATTTAATGGGTTTATTTCTTGCCTCGCAAAGGGACTGCCAATGTGTGGGAGGCAGTTGAGTACTTAGCTGAGAACTTCACAACTGGGTTGTACAGGAAGAGGGATTGCACTTAAGATGTTGTCTGCATGTAGCTTGCAAAATGCCTTAGGGCATTAGTGGGAAAAGATGTTTGCAAATATAAAATATTAACCAGCTTTTATTTTTAATAAACTTGATTACTCCAAAGGAACAAATAACATTTGTTATAATGTGACTGTTTGTCCTATTTCCTGAGTTCATTCTATGAGTATCTGTCTTATCCCTCACCTGTAATAGGAGACCAGCTGAATATTTTATAAAATCAGTATTGCAGTAATATTTATATTCTTGTATCAGTATTCCTACAGATGGTGCAATATATAACAAAATGAATAATTCTCAGAATGCTATTTATTCAAGAAAACTAAGCCCAAAGTGCACAGAAACTCAGATGTACACTTACCCTTTCTCAGGGGAGTACTCCTATTGGATATATGTCAATATTTGCATGTTAACAAGTTTGAGGCTTTTTCCTTCTCTGATATATATTTACATGATATAACAACCTTGAATTAATTTGATGACTGATTCTTTGAAAATCATCTTTATTTCCTCCTTTGAGGTGCCCGTGAGTGGTTGAGCTGTGATTTGCGTTGGTTGGCTGTGATAACTTGCTGATTTATACTGGGATAAACATACAAACACTTCTAATGAAAATTGCATGAGAGGAGCTTTCTGTATGGTTTTGGTTGGCTGGGTTTTGTTGTAAAAGCTAACACGGAGAGGAACATAAGCCAGTAATTTGCCTTGTGTTGAACAAAGGATAAGGTGTTCTTCTCCCATCCTTTATCTGGCTTTCCCAGTGCACAGGCTCTGCAATGGAGACATTCTCTCCCCATCTGGGCTTTGTATCCTACCTTAAGCGTTTGTTATAGAATTTATCCTCTAGCAATAATGAATTTTTCATATTGGCTGTCTTTCTCTGAAATTCCTTTTCTTGAGTACTGGCAAGAAGTGAGATTCAACAGAATGATTGGTGGAGACTGGTTTAAGGATATAGTGATTCAAATGATCATGGCAGTAAAAAAAGAAGGAGGATATTGGTATCTTCTGACTTACAGTACCTGAGGCTGCAGGGTTTTTAACTGCTTAAGGGTGTTCTAAACATAAGCTGCTACTAAGCCATCACCTGCCCTGTACCAGTACTGGCACCCAGGTGCTTGTGTGAGCATTTCAGTGCAGACCAGCCAGATGAAAAGTAATTGAAAATTAAAAATCAAATTTAACACACCCCCTGCCAAAAAAAAAAAAAAAAAAAAAAAAAAAAAAAAGAAGCACCGGTGTTGGCTTGCAATAAGCAAAAAAACTCCACCCAATTCAAGTGTCCTAAATCACTTTCTGAAATGGCTTGAAGGTCACAGTCAATGCAGGACCCAGACTCACAACTTTGCATACTCTGAATTGTATCCAGGTCTGAACTTGGTGAGTGAATTGAGCAAAGTGCAGGCTGTGAGGCCCCTGCTCACTGCAGTTGATGTATCTGGGCTCTATTATAGTTAATGATCAAGATCCTGCATCTCAGAGCAAGAGCCAAATTTAGCTCTTCAGACTTATCATCTGGGAGGGCCAATCCTTCTTTACTAACGGTGAAGAGGAGCCTGAAAAGTTTAACCTCAGCAGGCTGCAGCAGTCCTTCTGAACCCCCACTGTCTCTACATTACCTCAACTGATGATTAGTTAACTATTTTGGGGTTTCTTTTTACAGTGCACTCCCTATTTTTAATGGAAATCATGTCCTTGGGAACTGCAGCAAGTTCTTGCAAGACTGAGTACCAGTCTTGTAATGGAGATACCCAGCCACAGCACATCAACAGGTGCAAGAAAGAAAAAAAAACAAGTTGTGCTGCTCTGACCACAATGTTTAGTCTCCTGCACTGCTGTTTGCATGTGAATATGAGAGATATTTGTTATGCCCTTCAGCAAATATTGTTCTCATCAATACTGATGGGTGTATCAGCTGTGGATTAGCAGCACTCATCCTCTCTGGAACGATGTTTTCAGTTCTCACTGGAGACTCAAAAAAAGGAAGATCTTTCACCTCTGCAAGCAGCTTCTAGAAGAGAAAAAGATCATATGAGTTTTGAATTCAAAAAATTAATCTTTGAGTGTAAATCCACACTTCTGGAAAGGAATCTTGTCATGGAAGCAATGTCTCCTGTATGAAAACACTGGTCTTTAAAATGTACAATGGAATCTGACTCACCCCACGAGATTATGGCCCACAGTGGGGTATCCCCTTGCACCAAGGACTGCTGTCTGTCTGAAGTGTCCATGGTATTTCTAACCTCAGCCTCCAAAATTTTGTTGAATATGAGAAGAAAAAAAAACCCAGATATTTCAGAGCTAAATGCAGACCTGTGTTTTCAGTTTTATTTCCGATTTTCACTTTTCATGTTGCATTTCAAGGAGAATTAAATATTAAATACATCTTGTTATTTAGCCATCACTTTAATGTGCCACTCTTAACATCAAAATACTGCTGAGTGCTCACCTCTATAGATGCTGAGGTATTTTAGGAGGAATAGCAGTAATTTCCCTCAGTTTCTTTCCAGTGGTTTATTTCTCCAGCTTATGCCATAAGCGTCTTCAGGGGAATCTGAAGAGCCAGACTTATAAAGAGAATGGATAATTTCATTGCAAAAAGACAGAACTAGCATTATGCATGTTAAGGGTAAACAAATCTCATGCTTCAGGGCACAAAATGATTTCTATTGGGCTCAGGAAAGATGTTTTTCTTCATGTAAAGCATTGTATGGTTGGCTAGACATAGTGCTAAGGGGTTTATTTATTCTGCTGCCCTCTGAAGCATCAGTTTAGGAGACTTCGTTTTAGGTTGTGCTAGAGGCAGAATGCCAGATATTGTTATAATTTTACTCTAGCATGGAGAGCCTGCTCTATAAACTTCCTGCTCCAGGAAACCTGTGATGCCTCGTGGAGGAGTCCCTCAAAAGCAGTCCAAGCTCTCCAGCCACCTTACCCAATATCAGTGGGACCAAGTGAGGGCAGAGCTGCTACTTCCTTGTCCTCAGAAAAAAAAACAACATAGGATTCATCTAATTTCCACCCTGTAATACTTATCAGCTGCTTCTATGGTGCAAGCAGCCACAGCAGGGACATGATTCTCAGAATATGCTGTGAGGACAGAGGAAATCAGACACTCTTTGGAGTCTGCCTGCCAGGAAAACTGAAATACCCCACAAAAACACAGCCCAGAGAAGGAGCAAGCGAGGTTGTGAGACAATCTTTCAGCTGAAGGCAAGGAGCCTCCTGTCTGCATCCTGCCTGCTCTGTGCAGGGAAAGTTCCTGTGGCTTCTGCCTGAGAACACCTCCACACTACTCAGATCCAGGCTCTGCCCATCCTCCCGTGCCAGTAGTAATTCAGCCTGTGACTTCAGCACAAAGAGCAGCAGACATGAAAGCCACTTTGAAAGTCCCCAGAAGAACTGCCTTTGTATTTGCTGCCTGGAGTCAGGTTCCCTTAAGGAAATGGAAAAGGAGAAAAACAACTTCTAAGAGCCTTGGTGGACTTTCTTGTAAGTGGGAAGCCTACATAACTTTGTAGAAACAGAAGGAATCCAAATCTGCTAATCCAGTGAAAGCCACAAGAATTTGGTGTATGCATTTGGGAAATTCACTGAAAAGAAAGGGAAGGCTTTCAGTTAAAACATTCCCATATACCATCTGAACTCAAATTCAGTTCATGTGTTTGTCATGCTTGTTTTGTAAAGTCACCTCTTCTCTCTGTGACTGTATTTTGCATCTGTAAAATGAGGGCGACAACACCACCTTTGCCCAATTTAGGATGCAAGCTGCCATGGCCTGGAGCAGGTGCTTTATACAGAGTTTAACACAATATTTAATATAAATAGTCACAGTGCTTTCCAGATTGAAATTATTTATGAATAAGGCTGAAACAATTTTTGCCTATTTGAAATGTCTGGGATTGTTGTTGTGTATCTTTTCCTCCTCTCTCTAGCCTGACTTACGTTTTTGAAAGCTCTGACAGTTCCATGAGTTAATTACAACCATCAGACTCGGTGCAGCTATTTTATAATTAATTAATCTGGTGGGTGAGGGGAACTCTACCTGTAGATCACTGGCATTTTGTTTGGGTGACGGATGATGAGTCTGACAGGTTTGTGTGTCTCAAGGTCTGTCATAGTGAGGATCAGTCATGTTGAGCTGTAATTAAAGCCTTTGAGATCAAGCAACCCTTCACAAGGGGGCCAGGGAGGTCTCTGCTCATTGGGATCTTGGGGTTGTGGTTCTGCAGTTCAGCCAAGGCTCAGGGGACAGCTGGACCAGGGAACACAGCTCTGAGCTTCTTCAGGTGAAAAACTCAAGCTTGTGTAGAAGCTGAGGTGGTAATGGTACATCACCCCTTGTAGCCTGATAGAAAATATTTCATTTTCCACATCTTCACGACCTGTATAGGAGTCTGCAGGAAAAAATCTGTTTTTTTCTGGGCATTGGAGGAGCAAAAGAGGAGGTCCTTTTGGCATGATGCTGCTGCAGAATGTTTCCTTGTGCAGATGATATCTTGGAGATTTAAGACTGTTTCTAAATGTCTGCCTCATAATTATCCCCACATTCTATTTTGCTACATAGCAGAATTGAGATGACCTGGAATTGCAAAGGATTTGATTTGAGAATGGGGAGTACAACTGCATACAACAGCATTTACATGCTATGAAGTGAGGTGGCCATGAAACAAGTTCAACAGCTGCTTTATTGTGAGGCTGCTGGTATCTGGAAGAGGTGCCTTGCTTGAAGGTTATATGGGTTACATTTTTTTTTTGTTTGAAATATACATATCTACTGTGTTAGGCACTTCTGGTATCACAAAACTACCTTTTTTTTTTTTTTTTTTTAAGGTAACAAGCTATAATTTCCTAAAATCTGTAACTTCTGAAGAGCAGCAGATTGCAATTTCAGGGGCACCTTGTCTTTAACAGAGACAAATATTGCATCTCCATTGAGAACTGCTCTTCAAATTGGAAATTCAAGCTTTAATCTCTCAATCAAACAGCACTAAATAAAAACAGAATTTTACTTTTGCTGTCATTCTTTCTTGAAATAGAAGATAAAAAGAAGAAACTGTGTTGTTGGAGCCTACTCCAGAAATTCCACATTACTTTGTTAAAGCTTTTTAATGTTGTAAGAGAAGCTTCTGAATTGCAAATAGCTGGGCTTAGAAGTAATAAAAGAATTCCTACAACATTTCAACCAAGTGCAAAATGTTACTTTTAAACACGCTGCTGAGATAAGGAGGAAATTGGGGTGTTGAAGACAAGGTCATCCTTGGAGGAACTATATTATCCCTTGAGGCCACAGACCACACCAAAGCTGGGACATCCTCAAGCACAATGATATAATCACAAATAAAAAATAGTTCCTGTCCAGTGTGGATGTTGCCATCTTCACTGAAAACGGTACATGGGAGAATTCCTGTTGTCAGGTTATAGGTGGTAAAATGAGGCACGTGACAAATCCCTGACAAGAGTCTGTAGCAAGAGTTGTGCTTTCCTCATGAAATTACCAGCAGGTAAATCACAAGATCTGTTTTGCTCCTTCTGCTTGGGGCACAACTCTTCTGTAAAAAAAAATGGGTAATATGTAGCCTCTAGAAAATTTGCTTCTGGTCTACAGGATTAAAGGTGTCCATCAGTAGATGTCCCTATGTAACTGAGCTGTCTAGGAAAACTTTACAATCACTTGCGGAAAACCATAATTTTATCTCATTTTCATCTCACCTTACTCTTTGCTCCTAAGCTGGACTACATAGCTGTGGTAGTTTGGCAAGGAAGTGAGTCTTCCAAGGAAGTTATAGCAAAACCAATAAGTGACTAGGCATGAAGACTGACAGCTAATATAGCCATTAGAAAGGTGACAAACCTCTGTGAACACACAACGATAAAAATCGGAGAAATCCCAGGAGTCGTCCTTTTCCTTCCGGCCTGAGGAGCAGATAACAACCGGGCCCCAGCAGCCGCTCCGGGCAGCGGGCAGGGCCGGGCCGGGCCCCGCCGCTCCGCCGTCTTGGCAGAGCCAGCCTGGCCTGGCCGCCATCAGCTGCCGGCTGGGAAAGGAGAGGCCGCCGCTACTAACATCTAGCCCACTTATTTAAGGCCTACCCCACAGCTGGCCAGGCCCAAGGGAGGTGTCCTCTGGGGCCCCGGGAACAGCTCCAAGCCTGGGCTGGGCCGAGCCCACCCCATGAGACTGAGGGGTGGAGAGAGGTATCCACCAGCCACGTGAGAGAGCCTGGCTCCAGCCCTGGCACAGCCTGAGTCTGCCACTTTCAGCCATCTCCCAGGGAAGAGCCAGCATACCCTCTGCAGACCTGGAAGAATGCTAACTCTTTCTTTACACAGATGAAACTTACAAAGCACTAACCCTTCTCTGAGTGAAAGAAAAAGACAGAGTGATTAAAACATAGAGAGACACGGCATGAGATGGAAGTAAGAGAAGGTAAAAGTCCTAGGTTGGAAGAAAGGATTGGGGAGTTGCCTAGTTTGGGCTGGACTTCTCTTGTAAGGCCATGGAGAATGGACTAAAATATCCCTGTAACTTACAGAATTCTTTTTAGAGCGATGCAAAGTTCAATTCATAACTGTGGACTGATACAGCTGTGATCCAATGGAGAGTTTTGAATGGAGGAAGGTAAAGAGATGCCCTCTGCCCCCAGGGAAAAAAGAAGACCTCTGTTTAAAACCTGTTTCTTGAGATGAAAATGATTTTGGAGATAGATGAAGAGAACCTTCATTTTATATGAGAATAATCATCCTTAACCTGTATGCTAGAAAAGCTGATATGGCCCATATGAAGTCGTGGGAAAAGCTGGTAAACAGGAGGGACTTCACGGTTTGCAGAATTCCCTGGGTGGCTGCAGATTCGTGACATGGGACCCCACAAGAGAACTGTTTCTTGTGGCAATATCTTCACGAGATTTCTAAGAGAAGTTCCTCTGCCTAAGAACTGATGAAAAACTATTTTAAAGTGGTGAAGCTGACTGAAAATCACAGGTTTTGTCTCTATGTTGTTAGTGAGAAAGTGAATAATTATGGGGGGAGGAGAAGTGTTTTGAAGGTTTCATTTTGATTCTCATTCTCTTCTAGTTTTTGTTAATAAATCTGTCTTTATACCTTTTAAGTTCGAGCGTGCTTTGCTTTTCTAGTCCTTTCTCACAACAGAGAAAGTAAATAATTACAGTAAACACTCAGATCACTACACTAAATTTTAAAAAATAGAAATTGGCAAACATGAAACCACTGCAATAGCAAAACCTGCCAGTCAAAATTCCCTCAGCAACTGTGAGCTCACTGGGGTCAGGTTTTCCAAGCAGGCCTCTCTCATTCCAAGGACACACATTGTGCCTTTGCTCATAGCCAGAGCTTAGTCATTCCTGCTCAGGAAAACGCAGTAATGTCTTCTCCACGGTGGTAGAATGAGGCCATAACTGTAGCAGATGTGTCCAGCAGGAAACAACTTCAATGCGTGGAAATATCAGAAATATAGATGAGTAACAGCAGCCCTGGTTAGAGCTCTGCAGCTCCAGCTGCTGCCAGACTTCCTGCAGCTTTGCCAGAGCAGAGTGAGTTAAATCAGCTCTGAGCTGCTTGTGTTAAATCAGCTTGGAGCTTCTTTGTGCAATAAATCAGGGAGGCACTTGGAGAGGTGCAGAGGTAAGGGCTGCTGTAAACTTGTCTGCCTTCGGTGCAGCTTGGATGGAGGAGGAAACTGACATTTTCTTCTTTATTATGCAATGCTGTGCTGGATGTTTTTTGCACAGAATTATTTCAGGATGCAGGAAAAATCAGCACTAAGATGCAAATGTCTCCCAGAGTAAGAATTTACCTGAAGGGGGAGGGAAACCATTAGCTCGGGAATAAGCCCTGTCTTTTTCTTCTGCCAAATTTTGATGATAAAGGTTTCTTGCAGGAGATGTCAAACTAATTTGACTTCATTTTGCAAATATATTGACACTGTTCAGCGTGTGATAAGAGTTGTCTGGAAGACGCTATTCCAGGAGGATTAGAAAGCATTGAGCAGCTGTGCCAGGTGGCACATTCAAGAGACATTTGCTGCCTGCTAATGTGGAGGGCTTGAGGAGTCCATCCCAGGCAGGCAGACGTTTGCAGCTCAGCACTGGGCTCTGTGACAGTATGGAAAGCTTGGTTTCTTGTGGGTTTAGCTATTTTTTCCATGTTTCCATGGGGGAAAAAAAAACAAAAACAAAACCAATGAACAGAACAAATGGGTTTGAAATACTTATCATGAGATCAGCACTGTAAGGAGCAGTACAGGCAAAGTTTTTAGTAATAAAGGAAAGACTGTGACTGATGTCAGGTGAAGATCCACTCTCCAGATTTCAGTCAGGGACATTGCAGATTCCCCAAACTCATACATGCAGTCACAATAGGGAACATTCAAATTTATTTACTTTTTTAAAATTACTTCATGGCTGAAGTCAAACCTCACTGTATTCCTGAGGTCAGAGGCCATACCTTGGGTCCATCTTTAAGCTCTCTAGGGCAGGACTGGCCTCAGCAGGCCACAGCTCCGGAATTCCTCCTCCAACAAGTGTATTTATTGATTTCTCCTTTTTCATAACATGACTCTAAAAGACCCTTCAGGGAAGAAGCTGTTAAATTCTTCCCACTGAAGGAACTCTTCCTTCTAGTTTGTGACTATTCACAGTAAGAGCTGTTCCTTGTAAGCGCAGAGAGCACAAATTAGTATGATCTGGATCCTTCTGGGGCTTGCATATCATCAAAAGCATTTCTTCTGTGCTCTAATTCTTCCTTTTTCAGTCTCAGCACTCAGAAGAGATGGCAGAGTTGCAGGCCATGTGATGGGCTCTGTGGGCAGTCATAGAGCATCTTTTGTTTTGTTACTGGCAAGGAAAATCAAGTTGAGATTTGATTTCTGAAATGGAAAAGGTGATGGCTTGTCTGAAGATTTATGAAACAAAATACTCAAAAGAAAAAATTGATGACTCCTTTGGTCATTTCTTCCAAATGGAGTGTTCATCCAGTTCACTATTGCTGTGGTAATCACCCTTGCAAATGCTCTGTTTTCTTCACAGTGTCTTCAGAAAGTCCTGGTACTGCTCATGAGAGCCCTGAGGTGATTTTGAGGAATGGGAGAGTTATCTTTGCTTCCCCCCTGCACCAGCAGCTGCCAAACAATCTTCCCACAAAGAACTTTTACAAGATCAGGAGGAATTCTTTGTCAGTGGCAATGAATTGAAGAAAAACAGTTGCAAAAAGAGCCTTTCATCAGAACTCCCTCTTACTCTGCTGGTTTGGGGCAGAGAAATGAGAGCTTGGATGTTCTGGCTGGAGGCATGGAAATTTATTACATCTGCCATCTACTGTAAGTGCAATTTTCTGGGAGTCTGCTGTGTGCTGCAAACAGTTCCATCTTGGTTTTGCTCCAAATGTATTAAAAAAAAAAAAGCCACTGTGCTTTTTCATTGTGTTTACTCCTGCATCTCACCATCTAAAAATAATTTAAGCTGAAAGGATATGGATTTTGTTTGTGCATGGAAAAAGAAACATAATGGTTTCAACTACTGTGATTTCAGGGAAACAAAGATGACAATAACTTAGAAAGTCAGTCTGCCTATGTTATCTATGGATTCAAGAAATGTTTGAAGTAGCAAAATTTAGAACCAATTTTTTCCATCACTTACACCTAAATAAGTGAAGTCAAAAGCATGTATAAATCAGTGCAGAATTGTACCAAAGCAAGCAGCTTCAGAAAACAGAAGAAACTGGCAATTATCTCAAAGAGAAAATGGTTTTAGATATAAATTCAGTAATAGAAATTGGTGGCAGTCATGGTGGAAAACCTGTAGTTTTGTTTTAAGCCTCTATTCTTTTTCTTCACCACTGTAGCAACTGTTTAGGAAGCAACATACTGTAGATGAAGCTTGGAGTATTTCCCTGGTGTCTCAGAGAGACTGTACAACAAATTGGACTATGACAAGCTGCACAGTCTTATTTTAGTGGCTGCAGATAACTGTATTTCTCCTTCTAGGCATTAAGTATCACTAGTTCATGTATTTTAAGAGTCAGATCCTGCTGCTGGCCACAGAAGTGAAGGATCTCCAGTGGAGACTCAGCAGTGACTGGGGAAACTTAGAATTTATTGCTGTGCCACCTCAAGCAAGGGCTGCCCCGCAGGGCTCTGGCACCAGCAAGCATGGCTGTGTGTAGTCAAGTAAAAACTGAGTTTATTAAACAAAATTCTCCACTGTTTAATACAGGTGCAGCTTATTTGTGCAGGTCCATCATGGTGATAGAGGCAAAGGGCCAGATTTTCCACAGTCCTGGACCAGGACAATTTTTTGATGGAGTGATGCTCTGATGATTTAGTTTTGCCTCTGCTGCTCTTTCTCTGTGTTACAATTTTGCAGCTTCTACAACATTTTTTGTGCGCTGGGAAAAGGGGGTGGTTGTGCTTGGAAAGAACATCTGGTGACTGGGATGAATTAAAGACAGCTGAGCTCTTTTCATGTTTCTGCCATTGATTTCTGGTATGACCTTGAGCAAGGAATTCTACACATTGTTCTGAGCAAGCCTATGGGGAGGCTGCAAGTCAGCTCCAAAAGCAGGAGCAAAATAGCTGTGCCAGGGTAAGTACCCCTAATTTCCCCTGTTTCTTTGGACCTGAGTTGTGTTTTGACACAGCACCATGTGTTGAACCAAACTGCTTTTGGCAACTTATTAGACACAAGCACAGATTCCTTAAAACTAGTTTTACTGTGCTCTGCTGCAAAGTGCAGGCATATCCTTAATCTCTGTATATCTCAATCCCAGGTTATTCTGATCATCCTCTGGTTTGTTATGAGGAGAAGTAAAATGATGGTGAGGTGTCCCATAAGCAGGGGTGAAGGGGAGTTAACAGCAAAATGTACCGGAGAATGACTCCCTGCCCCACTGTTTAACTGGGCTGTATATATCTGCCAAGGGACCATATAGGAAGAAACGCAATACATAATTAGCAATATTTTGAAAATGGATTAAAAAATCCAAGAAAGCTCCATTTGCTATATTTGTAATCATGCCATTGATCTGTAATGGGGTGACAGTGTTTAAAAGACAACACACATTTATTTGTGCTTAATAGTTGCCTCCAGCAATTTACTAACGCAATAATGGATGAAGTTGTCTCAAAAACACTGGTGACAAAACCCAGCATCCACTTCTTCTTTAGTACCTAAACACATGTAAGATTTTATGAATCGAGAACAGTGTATGCCATTTCCAAATACAGCCTGCACTGAGTGAAGCCAAATTTTTTCTTTATTGCACCTTGAAGTACTATTTCATTAGCGGAGGAAAGAACAAATTTGCTTTTTATCTCTTCCTTTGCATTGGATTAAACTAGGTACATTTAAATTATGGGCCTGAAATTACCAATACTTTGGAATTGTGCAGTTTCCCATTTAATGTGCTAATACTGAACTATGTAATGTGTATTATTTCAGGTAGATTAATACATCAAATGTCTGCATCCATTTAGTGTCTCTTAAAAGTGGAAATGTATTTTATCTAGGAGAAGTCTTATGTATTTTATGTGTAATTGTGAGATGGCAAAATTTCTTAAATCTTTCACATGCATTTATATCTCTCAGAACAACTAAGGTGAAATAGAAGTTACAGCCACATCTCTCACCAAATAACAGCTGAGTGCAAAATTAAATATTTGCAATCAGAACCTACCAAAAACTTTGCTCTGTGTGAAGTGTTTAGACAGAACTGTTTGGTCTGCTCTTGAATTTGTTTTTAGGGTAGACTGATATTTGAATTTTTTAGCCACTGGACTGTGAGAATTTCAATTGATAGTTAGCAGTGCTTGTTCTCTAATTAACTGTCATTTTTGTGATGGTATGCATTAGGAAAATAAAAACAGCCTGTAATTTAAAATTCAAAGAGGCCTTAATAATATAAAATGCAGTCCTGGCTTACTTTCCTCTGTAAGTAACACAGAGAGCTCACGTGTAAGCAAGAGCTCATCTCCTGGGTGTGCAACAACTCAAGCACAAGCAGGTGAGCCAGTTCCCTTTTGGGGTGATCCTCTGGTTTTCCTGAACTACCTCCAAATGTGTCTGTTTTATAAAAGACCATGAAGGTACCACAGCCCTGGGACCTCTGTGTTGCATGCCATTTGTAAATGCACGCTCAGGACAGGAAGGAGGTTGTTAATGCCAGCAACCAGGGGAGTAGCAAAACAGGAATGAGTTTTCCAAAGGTTTATACTTTGCTTGTCTTTATTAACTGCCACTGTTGAAACTTTTAACCGTCGCTCTGGAAATTGGACGGACAACAGGGAAAAGAAGCCAGGATCATAATCTTCTGAAGGACGCCATAAAGATGGAACTAAAACTCCTCCTGAATTACCTACCTTGCACACGCACACATTATAATAGAATTAGTAATTCTCATGATTCACTGAAATTACAGTTTCTTGCCCAGCATGATTTAATGGGGTGGTCATTCCCTGCCAAGGGCTGCCACCTAAAATACTGGATTTATGAGCTAGCTCAGTAGCAGAAACTCTGTAAGATCTCATTTTTAAAATCTAAGATGCTTGAATAATCTAGGCTGGCTCTCTCACATTTGGGAGGAGCGGTGGAAAGGTAAAATGAGTTGCATAGAGTAGACCTGCAGAAATGTTTCTGACAGGAAAATCCTTCCAATAACCAGTACAGCCGTTACTGATATCAAAGTATCAGGAAACTGCATTATTTTTCATTTCTGTTCATAAGAATTTAATCAAAAAGCCACTGGAACTTATTTCTTTCCTCTGAAGGACTTCCACCAGGTGCTGTTAGCCCAGCTTTAACTCGTGAAGGTCTGTTACAGTGTTATAAAAGACTGATGAGAAGAGGGAATTTTCCTACTAAAATGAGAATAAATCATCATTTTTCATTCTGTAAGACCTGCTCATACAAATGGGACACTGCTACCACACAAAGACAAATCACTCTGTGTTACTGCTTTAGTCACCGAGTCCAAATTACCTCTAGAAGGGCAGGTCCCATCCTCCAGGTCCTCCTTCAGCCAAGCTCACAAGCTCAGTGAGCCAGGTGGAGAAGAGTAATTTGCTTTTTGCTGTTGCAGAACACTAATGGCAGTTAATGGAATGAGCAGCTAGTCTTGTCTCTTGTTCTGCTTGGCTTAAAGGAATGAGTCTCAGCAAAAGCAGCCTCAGACCAGTCTGAGGTGATGAGTCTGAGTAAGGGCAGCCTCAGATTAGTTGCAGATGACACAAAGGCTCCTGCTCTCCTTAGTGTGCTGGTTGGGCATTAATGAACATTTAGTAAGCAGAAAAGAAGCTGCTAACCAATCAGTGGCTAGTTTTGAATATTGACACCTTGTTTGGCCACTAGAAAGTTGATATACCTCTGTGAATACACAGGTTAAAAATCAGGAGAAATCCCAGGCAGCACTCTTTCTTTCCAACCTGGGAAGAGGTAACAAGCAGGCCCGGCTCCCTCCTTGCCACGGGTGTCAGGCCAGGTGGTCCCTGTCGAGGGACCAGGCCCCTTCCTGGGAAACTCACCAGGGCCTGTTCTGGGCTGGGGCCAGGCCTGGCCGCTGCGGGCAGAGGGAGGGAGGAGAGAGGCCCTGTCCCAGCCAGATCGGGCCTCAAGTGGCTGTTAACATCCTGCCGCTAAGCCACCCCCACGCTGCCGGCCAGAGGTATGGGGACAAGCCCCAGCCACAGGCATGCTGCTTCCCCCCGCAGCTTTTGAAGAATCCTCTACTATAAACAGTTCCAGCCACCTGCTATCAAGACCCCTCACCAAGGGAGTGGCCCCAGCCACACAAGAAGATATCATGCAGCTTGAGACCAGGGGCAGCTCTGCACTGCCCACAATAAACCATCATGACCTCCGCAGCCTCAGGTGAGAATATTAACTCTTTCCCTGCACAGATGAAACTTTCAAAACATTGAATTCTCTCTGAGTGAAAGAAAAGGACAGAGTGAGGGCATGTAGAGAGACAATATGAAGATAGCAAGGTCAGTGAAGGAGGAGTCACATCTTAGATGAGAAGAGAATGAGGAGATGCCTAGTCTTAGGCTGAAATTCTTTTGTAAGGCCATAGTGATGGACTGTAATATACTAGAATATCCCATTACATCATAGAAAACTTGGATGGGGGGATGAAGTATTCAAAATTACAGACATGAACAAAGGCATTTGTGTTGAGTTGAGTAAATGCTAAAATAGCTGTGATCCCATGAGAAGCTTGGACAGAGAGAGGGAAAGATGAGATGAAGACCTGCCCCAGGGAAAGAAGATCCCTGTTCCTAGAGATGAAGATGATCTAAAAAACAAATGAAGAGAACCAGTGCCTTTGACTAGCTCATCCTTAAAATAGTACCCCATGAGTTTACGTGGCCCACAATGCAGCTGTGGAAAGGCTGTGTGATATGGGAAGGACTTCACAAATGCAGATTCCCAGGCAGTTGTTTTTTGTGACAATTGAAGCCATAAGAGAACTGTAGAGAAGTTTCCATGGCATGGAAAAAGAGACTTCCCTCTCTAAAAGAACTGATGAAAGACTATTTTATAGGTGGTAAACCAACCTAAGTTCTAAGTTTTGTCTCTGCACATCGACAACCAGAAAGAAAAGAAGCTGTTGAAGGGAGGAGAGGTGAACGTTTTATTCTGATTCTTATTAATCTTTTTTCTCTTGTAGTTTTGTTAATAAACCTTTTTTTTATACCTGTTAAAATTTTGAGCCTGCTTTGCTTTTTCTTTTAATCCTATCTCACAGCAGAAAAGAGTAAATAATTCTAGTGGACACTCAAACCACTACAGTAATTGGTGCATTGGTCGGGAAACAGAAATAGGCAAACTGAAACCACTACATTCAGGAATGATGAAATTTGGAGAGGCAATGGCTTTGACACAGAAGGGAATTACAGAGTGCAGTGGGCTCTGCCATCACTTGCTGTGTAGCCCTGCACAGACATTGCCATGCACAGTCCTCTTCCTTCATTATTTTTCCCTGTAACGTCCCCTTCTTCCTCACAATTAGGTGTCGCAAATGGTTATTAATATTTACAAACTGCTTTGTTGTTTTCTGGTGGGGAGGCTGGATTCCTGCTCAGCAGTCACCCGTGACTCTCTCCCAGCTGTGCTGTCCTTAATTAGTGTTACCCAGCTATTCCCTGGACCTCTCCATTGCCATGGCAACATTATTTAATTGCAGAGTCAACTGGTCCCTCTCACAGAATATGGCCTGGTTCCTCTATGTGTTCTGCTCTCCGTGCTATCAGGGGTAATTCCATGTTTTATTCTAAACTGGTAATAATTATAATTTCAAATTATGAAGCAAAAAGTACTGAGAGAAAGGAAAATAAGAATTATCAGCTCCTTGTCAATGTTGGGGATAAAAAAATGGGCTTTCAAAGAGTAAATAGCATAAGTGGGATGTAATTCCCGGTGCTTTAAGAGATGTCACAAGGGGTAGAATTCTAAAGAAATACAAACAAGAGGATTTAAAAAGTTTAACTGAAAAGTTCCATTAGTTTCAATGGGAGAAAGAAAATGATTGTGTGTCAGAATATTACCAAGTTAAAATTAATTTGAGCAAGAGCATTACCTGTGTCTATTGCTGACTTTGGCTGGGGGAAGCACTTTTGCTACCATCAGAAAAAATTTTCAGTAGCATTCACCTCACACATAATGAGCTCTCTTCTTCTTCTGGAAAAATGTCAAAAGGATTATTTTAATGTTGTTTTTCCTTCCAAGGGACAAGAATTTTTTGAAGCAATATATTATAAGTTATTTTTTCTTACTGTGGATCAGAATCAGCCATCCAAGTTAGGCATAAATGCACATGCAGGGCAGCAAAGCAGGCAGACTCAGCCTGGGACAGAGTCAAAAAGGGAATTTCAGCTCAAATGGTTTAAATCTGGAAAAGTTACTAGCAACAGAAAATGGCCTTGTAATGGAAAGAGTCTGACCTGCCTAAGGTGGATATTTTATGTATCCAAATTACAAGATAGGCATTGCTGTTATTGCTGTGATGTCTTAAGTTGTAGCTTTCATATTTTAGATTCTGTGCTGCATAGGGATGTAGTCTTGAGCCTCATATTAAGTGCTAGTGAGCTCTCTTCACAGGGTAGG
>VZUI01012308.1:0-13486 GCA_013401135.1 Cettia cetti | reverse complement strand
CCACCATCCCAGGCTGCTCCAAGCCCCAATGTCCAGCCTGGCCTTGGGCACTGCCAGGGATCCAGGGGCAGCCACAGCTGCTCTGGGCACCCTGTGCCAGGGCCTGCCCACCCTCACAGGGAAGAATTTCTTCCATATAGCTAACCTTAATTTCCTCTCTCGAAGTTCGAAGCCATTCCCCTTGTTCTGTCACTCCATGCCCTTGCCCCAAATCCCTTTCCAGCTCTTTTGCAGCCCCTTTAGGTACTGGAAAGTGCTTTGAGGTCTCCCTGGAGCCGTCTCTTCCCTGTCCCGCACAGTGCTTTCCCTACCAGGTGTCCCAGCTCGTGCCCCACAGGGTGCCCTGTTCTGGCTGATGTCCTGCCCCACACCATGACATGCCCATGCCATGGATTCTGGCTGTCCCGGGACCAGGGAGCCTGTGGAACCAGGAAGGCGCCTTTCTGGCCCCAGTGGTCTTAGCTGCACTGCAGGCACTAATTAAAAGAGCAGTACTCTAACAGAGCCACAGGTGGTTTCAGTCATTTCTCACCTGCCCCTAGGATTCCAGAGGTACTTGCTCTGAGATTTAGGTGTGCTGGGTCCCATCCTGCCCTGGCAGCTCTGCTCAGGGTCACAGGGCTGAAGCACACAGCACCCACTTCCCAGGCAGAAATAGCCACATGCCTTCGCAGGCTCCTCTTCTCTCTTCCCTGTGTCACAGTGAGTGGCCAAGCTGCAGGTGACAGCAGGACAGGCAGGCTGTCCCCATGTCAAGGCACAATCTAATGGGAGACATTGCTTCAGCACCAAGCTCAAGTTTAGACTCTGAGTGGGAAATGCATCAGAAGGACCTGCCTCGCTCACACCTTGCAGCACAGGAATGCATTGTGGTGGCCTCGTGCCCTCCTGTCTTCACAGGCAGCATGGGGCTGGCCCACAACAGAGCAAAGGGAAAGGGCAACAGCATTTTGCCAGTGTGACAAAGCTGAAGCTGGGACATTTGTCCCCTTTGGACATTTTTCACTTCAGTTTGGGGAAACTCCATGGGCTCCACTATGGGCTGGTCGGATGTGGCTGATGCTGTGGGCCCCCAAGAAACATCTCCAAACCCTGGTGCTCTCCACACACCTCTCAGCTCCCATTCTTTCCATCTCCCCATGCCTGTGGGGACCTGGTACCAGCAGTCAAACTCATGTTCCTCAGGTCACAGACTTGTTGTAGGAGATGATCACCACCATCTGTCCCCTGAAAAACACTGCTGAGGGCTCCCAGCTGCAACGAACTTCCAGGAGATGCATGCAGCAGAGCTGGGTCAGTTTCTGGAGAGCTCTTGGCAGAGAGGTTGGGCTCGCCAGGGACCTGCATGGATGGCACAGGTGCATGGGGTGACTGGGATGACAATCTTTCACAAATCCCTATGCAAAATGCCTCCTAAAGGCTGCTCTGGCTGGAGTGACCTGCCTGGGTCCATGTCATCCTCACAGTTACTGGAGCAGCCACCCATCCCTGGTATCCCAGTGTCCTGGCGACCTCCACTGCTCTTGTCCCTCCTGCAGGGCCAGGAGGATTTTACCCTCTACAATTTTGATGTCCTGGCAGACCCACAGGGCTGGGGATGGGATGGTTCTGGGGATGGTGTCTAGGTTTGGGGTCTCCTGCCCCATCCCAGGGGCTGCCCAGGTTCTCCCCTCCTGGAGCAGGGTGGAAGGGCTGATTTCTCTCCTGGTCACAGTGGAGCTGTACCAGGCCTCTCTCTGTGATGTGCCCACTGGTGAGGTGCTGCAGGTTCTCAGGTGCCAGGCTCCTTTGCTGGCAATGCCCCTTGGCTCCAGCATGGCTGGGGCTCTTCTCTCTCCCTCAGGGGCTGTTTGGTTTCAGAAGCTCTGGCTGGGAACTCAGTCCTGAGGCCTTGCAGTGCTGGCCCACAAAGCCCCACACAGGCTGGGCTGACTGCTGGAGCAGCATGAGGCCACAGGGACCTGTCAGCCATGAGACCTCCGTGGGCACTGACATCTCTGTCATGCCAGGCCACTGTGCCACATTGTGCCACCAGACCTTTGCCAGGTTGTGGGGCTGATTTTCTGAGTTTGTGAAGTTTTCAGCCTGTTAGTGGCTGATTCTGTCCTTGAGAGGAATACATCTCTCTCAAGGACAAAATCAGCCACTAACAGGCTGAAAATTTCACAAACTCAGAAAATCAGACCCACACCAGGTGAATGGCAGGGCCACTCTCAGCCCACCTGAGTCCCCTGCAGCTCCCCTGTCCCTCTGCCTCATGCACTGACATGGCTGGGGGGACACGGTCACTGTCCTCTGTGGCACCCCAGTGCTGGCCATGCCCAAGGCCTGCCAGCAGTGCCAGGGGGTCTCTACTAAAAGTCAACCCAGGTTTGGGTTGTTCCTTTGCTGGGGGCCTGCAGGAGCTGGCACTGCCCAGAGCAAATCTTTGGTGTCTGTTCTCAGCCAGCTCAGAGACCAGGAGGACGTGGCTGCCCGTCTGGAGAAGGTGCTGGGTGAGATAAAGCAGCTGCAGGATGTAGAAGGTGCCCAACTGCCCATGGTCTCAGAAGTGCTGCCCAAAGGCTTGGGGGCTGCAACCCCACATCCCATTCACCAGGAACACTTTGGGGCATCTCTCAGGATGTTCTCCCTAGCCACTCTCTGGACCAACCATATCAACTTCCCTGCCTTGCCTGGGTTCTGCAGCCACCCAGGTTCACATGTCCTCCCCAGGGGCCGGGCTTTGGCAGGGAGGTGCAGGACCAGCTGCAGGAGCAGTGCATGAGGCTGCAGGAAGCTGCAGAGCAGCTGTGGGGTGACACTGAGGACACCCAGGTGAGGACAGCCTCTGGGCACAGCTCAGGAGCCACTTGTGCCATGGCTGGTGCCTGAAGCAGGCTGGGTACAGGATTGCCCTGCCTTGGCACATCCCTGCTCGGAAGCAGCTCAGCGTGCCAGGATTCTGTTGCCATGCCATGCTGGTGGAGCTGGGGACAAACAATGGTGGGTGGCTCCAAGGAGGCTGAGGGGAGGTCAGGGGGTGGTGAGCACGCAGGTATTAACAAGGTGCTGATGGAGCAGGGCTTGGGTGTTGTGAACAAGCACTGGCACTGTGGTGGTGGCAGGGCAGGGCAGGTGTCTGCAGGGGTGGCTGTCCCCCTGTACTGTTTCTGCTTCTCCCCCTTCAGCAATGAAGGTCCCCCAGCTCTGCTCCTGGCACACCACAGGGATGTGCTGCATCCCCAAGTACTCACGCAGGTGCCTGTCCTGAGTGTCCCCTGGGCCACCAGCCCTGCCACGTGGGCAGTGCTGCTGCTGAGCACCCTGGGGAGCTGCTGAGGGTGTCCTACCCCACATACGGCTGTTTGTCCTTGTGCATTGCAGGTGCAGGTGGCAAAGCCAGGCTCCCGAGGGGCTGCTGCCAAGCTCACAGGTGTCCAGGCTGGCCAGGGGGCTGGGAAATGCCTTGGGGAGCTGGGGAGGGGCACGTGCACCAAGGCTGTGCTGCCCGGCCTTGGGGGACTGCTGGAGTTGGGGTCGCACTGCCCTGGCACCCTCTCATTGCAGTGGGGTAGGGAACACCACAGGCCAGAAATGCTCCCTCCTCTGTTGGCTCCCCTGTGCAGTCCCTGAGCTCCTGGGGACACAGAGTTCATCCAGAGTCAAACACTTGGGCTATGCTGTCACCCTCTTTTTCAGCTTTCTAAACTGGAGTCAGAGCTTCTCACACATTTTCATGTAAACAAAGCAATGTTTTCTGTAGCTATCTATATTGTTTACATTCTTCTCTTCAGGAAGGACAATTGATGAACACTTTCTCAAACCAGTGGAATTGAAGAGGTTGAACCTCAATCTTCCAATGTGGTCCCATTTCTAAAAATCTATATAAACTGAAAGTGAAAATTAAACTTTTTTCCCCGCTCTGACTCTGCTGTGGTGTCTTGCATCTCTCTTGTGGATGGTATGTGCCATCATGCCATGTCCCCACCTGTTGCCCTGTTCTCTTGGAATTTTTTCTAAGCCTTCTGTAGTTCACATATTTTGGAGTCAGTTTCTCACGGATTTTCATGTAAACAATGCAATGTTTTAGTAACTGTCTATATTGTTTACATTCTTTTCTGTAGGAGGGACAATTGACGGACACTTTCTCAGACCAGTGGAATTGAAAAGGTTGAACCTCAGTCTTCCAATGTGGTCTCATTTCTGGAAATCTATATAAACAGAAAGTGAAAATTAAACTTTCTCTTTTCCCACTTTGACTCTGCTGTGGTGTCTGTGCCTCTCTTGTGACAGTAGTGCGTCACCCACCAGCTCTCTGACCACTCAGATGAATAGTCTGTGGTCTGGCACATGATTTTCCAATCCTGTGGCTCCTGGTGGCCCTGGGACAGTCACAGGCATGTTCCCCTCCTCACCACCCAGGTCTCACCTTGTTTCTCAGGCAGTTGTCTCTCTTCAATGCTGGGGACAAATCCCATCTCTGTGTACCCTGGGTGGCTGTGCTGCACCCCCCCACCTCACAGAACCATCCCCAGCAGGACTCCACACTGGCCCAGATGTGCCCACCATAGCTGGGACAGAAGGTGCACAGCCCTGGCTCACTCCAGGGCCCATCAGCTTGGCCCACTTCACCTTGGTGAGGCAGGACTGAGGGTGGCAGCTCCAGCACAACTCCATGCAGGGAAGCTCACAGGGGACAGCCCCAGCTCCAGCCCTTGCTTCCAGGCCCTGCCCAGACTGTGCAAGAGGCACCCTTGGGTGAAACCATCCCTCCTACATTGTTTATTTTAGCAACACAAATAAGAGACTGAAATTAATTATTGACTGGGAAGAGAAGGGCCACAGCCTTGCTGGGAAAGGGTCTAGCAGGGACAGCAATCTCCAAGGGACCTGGGAAGAAGAGATAGGAGCCAGGTCACAGCAAAACACCCAGGACCTGGGTGTCACAGGGGATCCTGAGGACCCAGGACAGCCCTGCCTGCTGGGGTCTCACACCACAGCTGATGTGGCAGAGCTGGGCTTCTGGGGCTGAGCCCTGGATGCACCTGGCCAAAAGCAGCTGGCAGTCACTGCATGGCTGGAACAGTGTTTGGAGCAGCTGGAGATGTAGCCAGCCCTCCTGGGATGCACTGAGCCACTGGGAGAGGGGACCCTGAAACACTCCAGGCTCTGTGTTTGCCTGTGTCCCCCTGCTGCTGCAAACGAAGCAAAGACACGGGGTTCAAAGCAGAAGAGCGTGTATTGCAAGCGGCTGCGGCGCATCCCGAGAGACTTCCAGCCGCCGGGAGAAAAGAACAGAGGGGTTAAAAACGATCCCAGTCTCTAGGGTTACACTGTGTCATGCAAAACAGCCCCGGGGCAAGCCCCATCCAGGGAGGTTGAGGGGAGGGTGTGCTGGCCCAGCCCGACCACCAGTGCTCACCCCCTGCTCCCCATCCGGGGCTGGGCGAGGGGCCAGACTCCTCCCCGAGGGCCTGTGTCCTCCAGCCCTGCTCACCAGCGAGGACGGTGTGTGTGGGGTGGAGGCTGTGGTGGTGCAGGAACAGCCCTTGCTCTCTCCACCCCTTACAAAAAACAAGCCTGATGGGGTGTCTGCCCCTCACCCAGTTGATCGGGGCCAAGGGATGGAGGGAAACACTCTGGCACAACCCACTCTGCCCGGTGGGGTGGCCCAGGGGACCCTGAGGAAGGGACCTCCTCTGTAAATGTCACTGGCATGCAAACTCCGGTGTCCCAAGAGAGGAGGGGGTGCTCCCTCCCCAAGAGTCTGGCAGCGTCAGGGTCCCAGGCAGAGGCCGGCACCAGTCCCACGCAGCCTCCCGCTGTCTCTGGGGAGCTCCATTCAGCTCGAGAACAAGTAAGAACTACTTCAAACCAAACCCATGCAAGGCAGCTATTTGCTCGTGTGTCTCGGCGGCTGCCAGACGCCCTGGCAGCGGAGTTCCTCTCCTCTTTGGGGAGGGGGGGAGAAAAAATATATATATATTTATACGCAGGGGTCCCCGCCGCGTCCGCTCTCCGCCGCGGCCTCATCTCTCTGCCTCCATGGTCACGTTGGCCTTCTGTTCTGCGCTGGCCTGCTGGGAGACGGCGGCGGGCCAGCCCGCGGGCTGCGCCGGCGCGGCCGGAGTCCACGTGCTCTGCTGCTGCCCGGGCGGAGAGGCCGTGGGCCAGGCGGGGTTGAAGGCCCCGTGCTGGGGCAGCGGCGGGGCCGGGGGCGGCGGGGAAGTCGCCATGGAGGCCACGGGGCTACTGCTGTTGAAGCTTTCGGAAGCCTTGAGGCGGGAGAACATGGTGAGGGCGTCGGGGAAGTTGGGCGGCGTGGCCGGCGTGTTGGCGGGAGTGCACATCTGTGGGAAGGAGACACGGGGTCAGGGGAGTCCCCACCTTCTGCCTCCCACCGGGGCGTGGCAGGAGACCCCTCTGCCCCCCTGCTGTGGCATATGGAGCCCCCAGACCTGCGCTCTGCCGACCGTGCTGCTCATGAGCAGCTCTATTTAAGTGTCTGAAGGCTCATGCTGTGGCAGTGAGCAGAGGGCCCAGACAGGACCCCCTGTGCCCAGCCAAGCCGGGCACCCTCTCTGTTCCACAACCCACTGGTGCCACCCTGGGCCCGCAGCTTTCTGGCTCTGTGGGCACAAAGCTCAGGCTGAGCTCCCACTCCCCAGGAGACTGAGCATGCTCCAGCCCTGCCGGGCACTTGCTTTGCATGCTCCAAATCCCCAATTGTGCCAGAGAGTCAAACAAGGCCGCAGCAGCCAGTAAATCCTTAAGACACATCTGCCCAAGCAGATTATGGGCTGCCGGGGCATGAGAGTGGAGGGACTGAGTCTGGGGACAGCTGGAAGAGAGCAGAGGCAGCAGCACCCACATGTGGGTGTTTACACACCTCCAGACACTCTGCACGCCACACCAGAGCCACTCTCTGGAGATGCTCCAGGAATTTGCTCGCTCCATTGAGCACACAAGGACCTCTGTGTGTGGCTGCTGCAGGATGGGAAGCACCACGTATCTGTGAGTGTGTTTACACAGGTCAGTGCTTCAGGCTCCTCCAGGCTCTCTCTGCCACGCTGGGTTGGTGTGGACCACAAAGCCCAAAATGTCCTCCCTCAGATGATCCCTTTTGGAAGAACAGCCCCAAACCACCTGCAGGGCTCTGCTGTCCCACGGTATAGGGCAGCCTATGCCACCAGCTGCTCTCCAGGAAAAGCTTCCTTGGCAGGCAGCTCTGGCAGTGCCCAGCCAGACCTCCCTGCCTGCACTCCTGGAGTTGGGAAGCAGCGAGCTGGACACGAGCACCAGCCTGAAGCACCCGCCAGCTGGTGCTCTGCCCTGGGAGAGCGCTGGGGAGCTGGGGAAGCACTTACCATCTGATGGTGGTGGCTGTAGGGGATGTTTGTTTCTTGGAAAAAAGCACTGAGAGCAGTCTGAAAGGAAGGAAAAAAAAAAAAGGCAAAGATGATGTTACTACCCACATCCAAACTAGGCACCCACCTCACCCCTACACACTACTGGACCCCAAAGGTGATCCAAAACAGGCCCTGGGGGGCCTTGAGGGCACAGCTGCTCCCTGTCCCCAAGCAGGGACCTGCGCCTGCCATCTGCTCACAGCAGGGCAGGTGGTAGCCATGTGTATTTGGGACCACCATCCTTGCAAGATGCAGTTACTGCTGGGGCAGAGCCCAGCAGGTGTTTCACAACCCACAATGACGCTGTGCAACCACCGTGTGCTGGGAAACAAAGGATACCAAATCTAACCCCAGCAGGAACCAGTTAAAGGCATGTCCTCAACAGGACATGATCACAGTTCCCATATTCCCACCAGGAGATAGATCCCCAGGGCAGGGGCTGCAGCAGGTGACCACCCCATATGCCAGAACATTTCCAATTCAGTTGCAGACAGAGCACAATGAGGACTGACATTGTTTTGTAGCTTCCAGTTAAAACCAGTAATAGTCTGGTAAATATGTCACATGCCACAGGCATGTGAGAGGACAAGACGGGCTGCAGGTAGGGAAGGCCAGGGGAACAGGATGGTCAGGAGGGCAGACACCCAGCCCAGGTCTGGGAGGAGCAGAGGCAGCAGGAGGTTTGGGGGTGCACAGCACTGAGCTGATGCTGGAGTGGTGGAAAGTTCTTTACTCAGAGGGTGGTGAGACCCTGGCACAGGTTGCCCAGAGAATCTGTGGCTGCCCTGTCCCTGAAGTGTCCAAGGCCAGGTTAGATGGGGCTTGGAGCAACCTGGGATAGGGGAAGGTGTCCCTGCCCATGGCAGGGGGGTAGAAAGAGATGACCTTCAAGGTCCCTTCCTTCATGTGTTTCCATGATGGTGACTCCTGTTCTGTGCCAGCTTTCAACTGAGTCAGGGCTAGAAAATGTTTTGATTCAGTTGTAAATGAGACTTGATGGAAATGTAAGAGAAGTGGTTTGGATTCAGTTCTGGTTGAAGGAAAAGCCCCCTTCAGGCCTCTCCCCAGGGCCTTCAGGTCTCCACTCCGGGGTGTGAGGTGTGGGGCCGGGACTCTGTTCCCTTCCTGAAAGCCAGGGAACAGAGTCCCTGGGGTTACCCAAACTGCTGGGGAAAAAAAGGCAAAAAAGCCTGGAAAAAGCACAAGGATGTTGTACCAAGCCCTGCCCAACTGCAGCAGCCACACATGCTCCTCATGCCAGCGTCCACATGCTCCTGTGTCACTCCCAGGGCCAGGATGAATGACAGAAAGTCAGCTCAGCTCATTGATCCAATGGAACAACTAATTTTGCCCCAAACATCCAGACTGGCAGGCCCTGGGAAGGCGAAGGGGTTGATGGTTTCCTGGCTAAACAGCAGAAAACTATTGGTACAACCAGGTGGCAGCCAGAGCAGTGTCTGCAAACAATGATCCAGACCTGGGTGGGGGAAGCAATTCCTGCTGCAGAGTCTGGCAGCTCGCAGACCTCAGGGGGAGTGTGCAATAGCTGGGCTGACAAGGCCCAGCAATGGCTGCATTTAATAACACAGCACCTGAACCCTGCACCCGGCCAGGCTGCGAGCTCAGAGCCCTCAGCTCCTGCAGGCAGGACCCACCAGATCCCAGAGATGGCCATGCAGCAGGAACAGGGTCTGTGGCCCTGGAGAGAGCCCTGCACAGGACAGCACACTGCTCTGAATTAAGGAACTGTCTGACAGAGACACAGACACTCTGAGGCAGTGACACCCCCGCCATGCTACCCTTCGTCCTGGGTGAGGTCGGACGTCAACACCCACAGGCCCTATCGCTGACAGATCGTGATAAGAGAGGGCTAACACCAAACGGGAAGCACAGGCAGAGGTGTGGGCACTGCCAGATACCACAAGCTGATTAAATCTGCTCTGTGTTCGTTTTCCAAGCAGCCTCGTATCTGGGACTGTGCCACTGGCAGACAGGGATGGAGAAGGTCCCTGCTGTCCCCCTGAGCTGCCAGCGCTGGAATGAAAGCCGTGACTGGGCA
Organism: Cettia cetti; assembly: GCA_013401135.1. NCBI lineage: Eukaryota > Metazoa > Chordata > Aves > Passeriformes > Sylviidae > Cettia > Cettia cetti. The sequence goes on along the minus strand of VZUI01012308.1, from coordinate 4,036 downwards.
GAGGAAGCACTGCCAGTGCAGGCCCCTCTGCCTACAGCCGTCTCTCTTCCCCTCCATCTGCCCCTTTCCAAGCAGGGCAGACACAGCCCCTGTGCCCAGCACAAAGCCCAAGGGACCTGCAGAGCCCCAGCCCGGTGAGCAAGGGCCCCATGCTCTCCCAGGGGTGCCAGGGACACACACGTAACCAAAGCTTCTCATGCCACCTGGTCTCCAGACAGCGTCACAAGGGCCACGGTGACTGGTGCAACTACAAAGCCAATTAAGGCTCCTCTGCTGGAGAAGGAGCCTGAGCCCAGCTCAGCTCTGACCCTGGACCAAAGACCCCCCTGCCTGTGTCACCCTGGCATGTGAGGGAGCAGGGCAGCCCCACACCCATGGCCTGGCCACACTCAGCAGGTGACCAGCCCACTGTGCCCCCTCCCAGGATGCAAAACCAGGAGCTTCACAGAAGAGGGATCACACAGGGACTCTGCCAGGGTGCCAAGAGGCACTGTGGTGAATGGGACAGAGAGAGGGTGGCTGCACGTGTGAGCCCTGCCAGCATGGGGCACCCAGCAGCAGGGGCAGCACCCTGGCCTTGAACCACCAAGGAAGGGGCTTCATGAAACATAAATACATTAGAGGAAGTGAAATCCAGCCATGGACACAGTGAGCAAAGCCAGACACCTGCTCCTCCTCTTGTTCCCCTCACATAAGCTCTCTACACTGAATGCAGGCTCTTAGCACCAGGAAAAGGAAGGAATGGGTGGGTTTTTTTAGAAGCAGTTTCTTATCCTTCCCAAATGGCCCCAAGGGCAATGAGCACATAAAGCCAAATAATATCTTTCTACCAGAGAAGGAGCCTGATCCACTGCCCAACCCTGTGTGAGACTCTGCAAACTCTGAAATGTCTGCCTGGTAACCTGCTGGGTTCCAGCCACGGAGGAGCTGCTCTCCCTGGCTTCTCTCAAAAAGCCAGGCCCTGGAGGCCGAGTGCCAGCCTTCACCCAGAGACACTCCAAATTGCTTTCTTGGGCCTGTAAACCTCCCCCTGGGATCAGCCATGGCACTGCTCCAGCTGCTGGAGGGCTGGGCTGGCAGTGCTGTTTCGGCTGGCACCCAGAGCAGCCATCCCTGGAAGCGTGGAAGGGCCCACAGAGCTGGGAGAGCTGCAAACTAAACTGGGCACAACAGAAGAATGCCTGCCCAGGGTCCCTAGGAAACAGCAGTGGAGTCATAGCGAGTGGGAGAGGTGATCCACACCCTACCCATGAACTGCTCTGCTCTCCAGGGATAGATGGGATGAAAAAAAGGCTCCTTAGTCAACCCCCTGAGTATGGGACAGACTCTGATTAGCTCACAGCACAGACAAAAGTGACTGTATCCCAAATGTTTTCCTGACCTCCCACCCTGTTCACTGTCCTGGATCACATTCCTTCTGGCCCAGAAAAATTCCAGGTCTAGCAGGGCTGGAAAGATACACACAGAGCAAACCCACTCTGCAGCCCTCACTTCATCTTCATACACACAATGGCCCCTGAGCAGCCAGCCTCAAAGCAACCCAAGCCCAGGGAAGTGGTCCCAAAACATCAGCATCTCGAAGCTGTCCGTGTTCCACAGCAGCCTCCCTCTCCCTCCTGCTGGTGACCAACACCCCAGGAGCTGTCACAGGCAGCAAGTGGGACACTTTGCCCACAAAGGAAAGGTCCTGGGCAGGGCGAATGGATGCCAGGAGTGCCCTGGTCAGGGCAGAGGCAGAGCTGGGACAACCCAACTCCTGCTGTGTGTCACTGGGCCACTGAGCTAGCCTGGCTCCCCTGTTCACATCTCTCCCTGTGGTGGCCTTACAGGCAGGAGCAGCACCCTCAGGTACAAGCAGGCTGATGGAATTCACGCCGTGCCCCTGGAGCAGCGCTTTGACTCCAAGGAGATGGTTAATTTATGCTGCCTTCCCTCGTACTGAACTTGCCTGAACTCCCCCGATTTATACTCACTGCAGATGCAGACCAGCCAGCAAACGGGTGCTGCACTGGAATAACAACAGCCTCGGGAGTATCCCAGAAAGAATGGAGAGCAGGCTGGAGTGGTCGGGAGGTGATCCCTCCCCAGCGTGGCTCCCAGAAGGGGCCGTGCCCAGCGGCCATTTTGCAAAGGGAATTATCTGACCGTTGCACCAAAAGTGAGTGGGAACATGGTAACGGCAGCGTTTGTTTACAGCCCAGCTTCCTCTGAGTCATGTGAGTGCCCAGCCGGCAGGAGACGGCTGTTTGTACTTGTGCAACTCGCCAAACGGTGGCAAAGTTCTGCAAAAAACCCTTTTGAAAGACACGTTAGAACTTCTGTCATCCCTCCCCGGCTCCTTTGCGACACGCACGGAGGTGGTGGAAGAGGATCCCGCCTGTCCCAGAGGGCCACTGTCAGGCTGTGTTAGTAAACAAACGCCGGAGCACGTTACACATGCAATAACACATCGCACGCCAGCGGTGCTCTCGTTCACCGGGCACGGTGGTGGGGATCGCCGGCCCGGCCTTCCGCACATCCCTGCAAGCCCACCCCGCGTTCCTCGGCCACGCACGGCTCGGTTTGGGATGCCTCCTGGCCTGTGACAGGGCATCCGGGAATGCGGTGCCCGCACGGCGATGGACGGCGTCCGTGCCGAGTGCATCCGGCCGCTGCTCCGTTACGAACAACCCCGGGACAGCCGGGGCAGCAGCGCCCGCGCCCCCGGGCCGGAGGAGAGGTGCTCCAGCCACGGAGGAGGTACAAACGGAGCCTACTGTTCCCCGGCCTGACACAGACCTGCTCCCGCAGCACAGCACAGACACTTCAATTACCGAGGTGCCATTAGCGTCAAATCCATCAGCTCCAGCCTAGGGAGCTGCAGAAGGGAAGGAAAAAAATCTTATTTAGAAAGCAATTTACCGGCGAGAGCCGCCGCACTCCTCTTTGCTCCCTGCACGTGAGGTCTGGGAACCGCCGGAGGAACTGATCACCCTGAAAGGCACCGGGGAGCTCCCCCGGCACCCCCCGCCCCACGCGCGGCGTTAACCCCTGTCAATGTCACGGAGTACCCCGCACACGAGCGAGAGGAAAAGGCGTCGAAAAGCTTCGACCTACAAAGTCTCCTTTCCCACGGCTACCCGAGAACTCAAAACTCCCCAGGGCAGGGCGGTGGGAAAGCCTGCGCTGGGGTTTTCCAGCCCACGGCCACGCGGGAGGGCTGGGGCGGAGGGGGAACAGGAGGAGGGTTCGGCGTATTCGGCGCCGCCGGCCCGGCCGCGGCCCGGCGTGGTGCCCCGGCAAGCTGCGAGCCCCTCTCTGCGCACCCCCCGCGCAACGTGGCCTCCCGATCCCCCGCCCCGCGTGGCGCCCACGCTCCCTCGGGCACCCCCGGGGGGCCGGCCCGCGCCCCGCCGCCGCCGCGCAGGTGGGCGGGCGGAGGGACAGCGGCGTGTCCGCAGGGCCGGGCACCGATCCACGCTGCTCGAAGCCCCCCCGGATGCCCCCACGCGGGCACCAGCCCGGGGCCGTTACCGGGGCGGCGGCCTCACCTCGAACTGCCAGTGGGCCGCCTGCAGCAGCTGCTTGGCCTGGTCGGCGGCGCATCCGGCCGCCAGCACGAACTGGTTGATCATCACCTGGTGCTTGAGCTCGTCCATGGCCCCGGCCCCGGCCCCCGCCGCCCTCAGGGCGCCGCCAGCACGGCGGGGCCGGCGGCTCACGCCAATGTTTACCGGGCACTGACTCACGGCGCCCGCCCAGCCCCGCCCACGGCCGCCCGGGGCGGGGCGGCGCGGCCCGGCCCGCGCGGAGCCGCTGGGACTTGTAGTTCCCGCTCACCACGCCGTCCCGCCGTCACGTCCCCGCCCGGACCACAACTCCCAGCAGGCTCCGCTTTGTTTGCGGAGCGTTCGGCGCGCGTTGAGCGACGCGCGGGGCCGACCAACCGCCGCCCGCGGCTTGGTAGTACCTGACCGTATATGGTCAACAACGGCGCGGCCCCCAATGGGAGGGCGGCGGGGGCGGGCCGCGCGCGGGGCGGGGCCGGGGCGGGGCC
>VZUI01012296.1:0-36416 GCA_013401135.1 Cettia cetti | reverse complement strand
CTGTTTACCAGAAGAAAGCCTGGGAAAGAACCCTTTTTTAACATCAACACATTCAGCTTGAAAACTCAGGACTACAAGTTTTAGCACTGATTGCTGAAAAGCAACTGTGTTGTGGTATTTCCAGTACCTAAAGGGGCTCCAGGAGAGCTGGAGAGGGACTGAGGACAAGGGATGGAGGGACAGGACACAGGGAATGGCTTCCCAGTGCCAGAGGGCAGGGCTGGATGGGCTCTTGGGCAGGAATTGTTCCCTGTGAGGGTGGGCAGGACCTGGCACAGGGTGCCCAGAGCAGCTGTGGCTGCCCCTGGATCCCTGGCAGTGCCCAAGGCCAGGTTGGACATTGGGGCTTGGAGCAGCCTGGGACAGTGGAAGTCCCTGACAATGGCAGGGGTTGGCACTGGATGGGTTTTAAGGTCCCTTCCAAACCAAGCCTTTCTGTGATTCCAGGAATCTCTCTGTATTTCTCAGCTGAAGTGGGACAGTTCCACACAAACTGAAAGTTTTTTGAACTTCCCAGTGGCTCCAAGTTGTGTAAGACTCCTTGGGTTTAGCCATTTTCCATCCTGGGTGTCTGTCTCTTGTTTTCAGAACAAGATTAGGGGAAAAAAAATCCATTTTCCCCCAGATGTTACGAGTTTTTCTTGCTGTTTTGGTGAGGAGCCTGCTGTGCCCAGATTTAATGGAAGGAGTTTGACGAGGGACGGTTTGCTTTTTTCTCAGGGTTGTATCTTCTGTTGCTTCAAGTAGAAAAATGATTTTTTAAAAAAAGTCATTAAAAAACAGCCTCAAGTTTGGCCAGCCTATAAGAGTCTGGAAAAAAGAGTTCACAGAAACTCAGCAGAATCTGGTTTGAATTTGTTCAGGCTTTGCTGCCGGTGCCTGTCCCAGGCACGCTGCAGTCTGCCACTGCTCCAGCTGGGGGAACATTAACCAGGAAGGTTTTGCTTTTTCTGGGTGTGATGTGAAGTTTTGTGGGGGCACAGGGAGGGGAGAGGCTCCCCAGGCTGCCCCTGCCATGACTGGAAACATCAGCATGGGAGCAGGACGGGGAGAGGGGTTTGTGGTGGGGAGGGAATGGGGATAGACACGGGACAGGGATGCTTGGAGGACCTTTTGTGAGGACATTTGGAGAAGAAGCAACGAGGAGAGAAAGGAGGAAAAGAGCAAGGAGGAAAAGAGGAAGGAGGAAAAAGAGGAAATCGTGGTGGTAAGGCTCATTCTGGAAGTTTGTGGATGTTCATTAGGTCGTGCGAGGTACGAGCTGGGGTTTGCCTGCCTGCAGCTTAAAGGCACCGTGCAGCATAAAGACAGAAATGGTGCTTCCAGCAGCCAAAATGAATTAGGAAGGGGACAGAGTGACAAGCAGAGAGGGGTGGCAGTGGCAGAGGCAAACCCAGAGGGTCTGGCAGGGAGCAGCAGCGCAGCCACTGCGCAGGGTCTGGGCTCAGGGACGGGCAGGGGCAGCTCCTGCCAGGCTGGGAGCCTCCAGCCAGGGCTGCCGTGCAGGGAGATGTGCCAGGGGCTCCAGGAACCCAAACAGCTCCAAACAGGGCCTGTGCCAGTGCAGCCTTTAATGTCCTGAAGCACTGCTGGTGGTGCAGCGCAGCTCCCGTGAGGAGGAGATTAATGCCAGCAGAGGAGGAGAGGGGGATTAGCTCGGAGCAAATGAAGTGCAGGGGTCACACACGGGACAAGAGGGCAAAGCAGGAGATCCACTCACCAAGGCACGTTCCTCTCAGAGCTGCATGGAGCAGGAGATCCCCTTGGGAAAATCTCCTAGGGAAAATCTCCTTGGAAAAGCCACGGCAGGTGCTGTGTGGTGCCATCCCACTCCTGAACCCTCACACAGGGTGGCTGAGAACCAGCCTCGGGCTTGGCTTTTCCAAACTTTTAAGTGCTCAAACTTGAAACTACCACTCTTTTAACAGGGTTTTGTGTGTCATTTATAATTTATATTCCAATAGCACCCAAAAGTGCTTTCCAGACACTGAGCACATCTGTAATTTTGGCTCTAAAAAGCTTTCATTCTGTGAGAGGGGAATAAAAAAGAGGGAAAATGACCAGTATTTCCCAAATAGAATTGCCCAGAGTTTGTGCTGATGTATTTTTAACAATGCCTAGTATGAAATCTTGTCTGGTATTATCCCGAGGATCACAACAGGTGTTGGGAATTGGCTGGGGAGGCTGTGCAGAAAGGGCAGCTGACAGCTCACTGTATATGCAGATGTACCACCTATTAGCAATATCCTCTGTGGTTTGCTCGCATGCGAGCTGAATAGATTCCCCAAACAATGCTGCACTGAATGGAAGCCATCAGCAGAATTGCTCAAGGCTGCAAAACCCATTACTTATACAGCACTAGATGGAAGAGCAAGTGCCACAGTGTAGTAACTTGTCCTGCTTTGCTGGAGTTGTTCTGCAGTTATTAGATCAATATATGTAGCTGCACATCTAATAAAGTACCAGAAAATAATTTATCTCAATGTGTATTGTTAGCTCAGTAGTTATCCTAATATCATCCAGCCACATAAACAACATAAATCCCTCTTTTTGTGCTTTTTTTGCTGCTGTTTCCACGTTTTCCAAGCACACAATAGGTTGTGTCCCCTGCTCTGATTATTGGAGCCACGTCACTGCACTTTTTACAATCACGTTTTAATTACAGCTGTGGAACCTATGCAAAATCATTTAATACAATGTTGTGAGCAAATAGCGCAGATGATGTGTTTAGTATTTGATTGCTGTTAGTTTACTCATTGATTAAACATGCAGAGCCTGCTTTGACTGGTGAGGAAGTCAGAGACCACACACACAGGGCTATAGGGCTCATTCACTGTAGGGGCTCCATTTTCTATAGATTTTATGTTTGCTATAGATTTTATAGTCATTATAGGTTTTATATTACTGTAAGTTGTATATTTACTATGGCTTCTATATTCACTATAATTTTATATTCAGTACAGGCTTTCTATTTGCTCTATGTTCTATATTCACTATTTTGGGTGACCTAGGTTTTCCAAAGGATTAGCAAGGAGTCTGTGGCAGTTTGGGTGGCTCAGAAATGGCAGTGGGAATTTATCATTCCATTAAGGAAGGGATCCATCAGCTGGTCAAGTAAAGTTTTGTCCTTCCCTGGTGGCAGCTGATGGGTTTGGTAGAACTGGTGATAGGTCTTGGAAGTGGAGATAAAAAAATTATTTTGGCTATTTTCTGAAAGCACAGCATGATTTGGATGGAGTAGCCCAGGCAAAAAGCAGTGATTACTCAAGGAGGAAAGCAGTGTGGTTTTCTAACAATAAAATACATTTTTTAAAAAAAAAAAGAGAGAAGACAATCTTGCCAGGAGGAGTGTATATTGTAAAAGAACCAGGTTTTGTTCCATTTCTAACAGAAGCTTACAGACAGTTATGAAAAGGAGTTTGCTGCTATTTATTGCCTGAAGTTACTGATCCATCTGTCTCTACCCAAACTCTTGTACAGACAATTTTTCCTCATCACTCTCTCTTTCTCCTTTCTATTGTTATTCAATATTAAATGGGAATTTTGACCAGTGGCCAAGTCAGGGGCTTATCAGCTATTGCGTAAATCCTCAGCAGCTGGTAACTGAGCTGTGCAAAATTGTCACTTTAGGGTTAAATATTGTTGAATAAATAGACCTGCTGAAAGAACAGAATCTAACAGTTCATGTTTTAGGGAATAATTACTGCAGAAAGACAGCCCACAACATTGTATGTGTGTTTGAGAGAGTGGTCAGAATATCTTTTAATTCAGCATTTACCCGTGAGAATTATTCCCATGAGGAGCCTTGCAATAAAATCTGCTTGGTCTATGAGAATAGAAAGAAATTGAATAAAAAGACTCCATTTCCACTTGTATTTATTCAGTCTGGGAAATTCAGTGGGCCGCAGCATTAGTATCAGCAGGGGATTCCTTGCTCCTAGCGTTAAATTACTGTCATAATCGCTCAATTATTTCTTCCTTGTACTGTTTAAAATAAAAATCCATCACATTCTATGTTTTTTTCTAACATTTATTAGGTTGAGTGTTTAGGAAAATCAATTATATTCAGTCAGGCATGAATTGATGAATGTTCTTGTAATAATTGTCAGTTGTTAAACTGAATGTACTTTCTCTTTTCACCCCTTTTCATTTCCTTCAGAGGGCAGAGGTGGCTCAGAGAGAGGCAGAGACCTTAAGGGAGCAGCTCTCATCAGCTAACAAATCTCTCCAGCTTGCTACGCAGATCCAGAAGGCACCTGATGTGGTGAGAGAAAATATTTACTGACTCTTACAGGTTTCTGACATTCCTGCAGTACAGCTCCTTCAATTTATGCCCACAGCTATAAAAACAGCTGTTTGAAGTTGTATTTTAACTGCAGGGGAACAGTGTTCCTTGGGGATTGTGGTGGGGCTCAGCTTCTGAGGGGGTTGGTGGCTGCAGGAGAGCACGGGAAGGACAGAGGTCACTGGGCTCTGTGGTGATCCATCACTCCCTGCTCCAGGTGGACAGCACAGCTCTCAGAAATCATTTCACATGGCTGAGAGCATCAGCAGAGGAGAAGGACAGGCAGCAGGAGAGCCTTGGTGGCCATCAGCCTGTCGGGCCCTGAGGTGTGGGGCTCCATCCCCAGGGCACCCAGAGCTCCCTGCCCACTCTGCCTCCCCTCACTGAGCCTGGGCTGTCAGAGAAACTGGAAATCAATTGGGTTCCACTCCAGTTTTCACTGGCTGTATCTAAGCTGAGAATTACACCTATAAATCCTTGGAAAATTGAGAAGATGCCCTGCACTCCTGCTTGTTGCCTCCTCTGTGTGGTTCTGAATAAAGCCAAGGCTGCTGATGGGACCTGCAGGCACAGGGGGCTGTTACAGGGCTCCAGCTGGCCCTGGGTGAGCAGGTATCACAGATGAGCAGTCAGATTATTTTGATTTTTGTTTGCCAAAGGAGAAATAGGCGTATTTAAATGTAAATATGCAATTAAGTGAAATTTAGTCTACTTCTAAGCAGCAGATTTAAGAAACAAAAGAAATCATTGCTTTTTTTTTTCCCTTGCAAGCCTTATACATGCTTGACACTGATAGCAGAGGAACACATGGCTGCCTCTAAAAATCATTTGCAGAGAACAAGTAACAAACCATAAGTCCTCCAGATCTGTTTGGTTGTCTATTAATACAACCCAGTATTTTCTCAGAGAAGTCAAAAGATAGACAAGTAGGCTGCAAAACAAAAACTAAAAAGCCTGAATATCACTTGTAACTCTGAATTACCTGCCTCTTCCTATCTCGTGTCCTAGTCTTATCATTATTTTAACATTAGGTCTTTCTTGTATTTAATAGTACTTCTGCACTTCATTTATATTTAATATGACAACTACTGCAGGATGAAAATGATCATTATCTATCTTATTTCAGACTCTACGTTCTAGTCTCAATAGGCACAAGCAGCAGATGATTATACAACTTGTGATGTTTCATGCAAGCAAATTAGAGGTTTTTTCAAGTTAAAAGTGTAATTCAGTGTAATAGGAGAGCGTTGTTAACTGCTGTTCGTACATGCAGCTTTCTGTGAGTGCAGCGGGGTGTAGTCACTGAGAATCAAGCTGAATGTTTAGAAGATATGGAAAAGGGGATTTTGTTATGCTTGTATTCCCAGAAAGGAGGGTATGGAGTGTATTTCAATCTGCTGCAGTCATCTTCAGTTGTCAGGGTGTCTGTGGGGTGAATTCTCAGCTCTTTCACCACAGATTGTTGGTTTGGTGCTCATCATCTTCATCTCCCTCTTGCTGAATGGATTCTCTCCTCCTTCACTGGTGCTTCTGAGGAGCAGCCATTACCCTTGTGAGGTGCATTTTGGGCTCTGATGGAATGTGTGCCCCTCCTTGGGCTGCCCTGTGCCCCGCCCCAGGCACAAGGCTTTCCTCACATTCCCCATGGAGGAGGCTCAGAGCTCCCCAGTGCATCACAGCTGGAATCTCCCAGCACAGAAGGAGACAGAGATGGTGCAGTTAATCTCTGTTATCTTTTCTGAATTAATCTGCTTCCTTCTGGGCCTCTCTAATTCCTTGTCCTCCCAGGAAGTCAGTCCAGAGAGTAAGTTCCAGACTTGAGGACAGATTTTACAGCTGTGGGAAACTGGAAGAAAGAAGATCTAGGAAAGGGAATTTCTGAAAGTGGTGACCAAAGGGAGAATGGTCTTGTCTCAGAGCTGTCACATCTCTCTTCTTCCCCGTGGAGGGATGCTTGCAATAATGTTAACATGAACAATTTTCATGCAAGGAGCAAGTTCATTGGAAGTAGCAGTTTGGGGCAATTTTTGACAATTTTGCCTGAAACATGCAGTGTGCATGCAGAGAGCCACAGGCACATGGCTCTGCCGTTCCTGATTAAGAAATTCTGCTCCATTACTTCAGAATATTTTATCTGATTAGTATTTTGTAAGCACAGATTTTCATAGTTGTCAAAGCATTTGGGCTATTAATAATAAATAGATCTAAATAGAATCCTTTGACTTTCACGGCTGCATCTTTCCAGTGCATTTATGAAATAGAGAAATTTATTCCCTCTGTTATCCCTGTTTTCCCAGAGAGCTGTCCAGGGGTGTAGGAAGTTCCATCTTCCAGATTGCCAACGTCAATCACAGCAGTCCCAGATTTAGGAATTCGTCTCTTGTGCCACCCAAAATGCCACGTTTGCTCCTTGCCAGGCTACCCTGAGTTTAGGTTTGTTGCCTTTCCTTCCTCCTTGTGCTCTAAGCCTCTCTCCCCTGCAGGAGCAGGCCATCGAGGTGCTGACACGCTCCAGCCTGGAAGTGGAGCTGGCTGCCAAGGAGCGCGAGATCGCCCAGCTCGTAGAAGATGTCCAGAGACTCCAGGGCAGCCTCACCAAGCTGAGGGAGAACTCCAGCAGCCAAATCTCCCAGCTGGAGCAGCAGCTGACGGCCAAGAACAGCACTCTCAAAGTAAGGCTCAGTTGTGCCCCAAGGATTTCTCAGAGCTGATGATTTTGGGGTGTGCTGTGTGAGTTTCCTGTGGGTCCTGAGCCATTGGCTGCTTCGGGGTGTGGCTGAATTCTGCTTTCTGTGGCATTCATGGAATCACAGAATGATTTCAGTTAGAGGGGGCCTTCAAACCCATCCCATTCTACCCCCCTGATATATTGTTTTTTAAGGGATCATAGTTGTCTTTTTAATTCTAAATGACCCAATCCTTACTTGTTTTAAATGTGTTTTTGCAGAACAAGGCTACCTTTAGGATTAAAATCACCACCAAAGCTCAACATACATTGACCATGGATATGTAATGAAACAGTTGAAGTGAAAAGGCACAGAAAATCCCTCTTAGCTTTTCAAACTTTTAATTCCCATTCCAGTTATACATATTGAAGATTTGCAAGGAATTGGTTTATCTCTCAATTTCCCTGCTACCCCCTCCAGTTCTCTCCACTGGAAATGGGAAGTGTATCATTTAGGGCATAGAAACAAGCAAAATCAGGACATGAAAAAGGCTTTTAGCTTCAATAACCATTTAATTATTTTTTTAACTGTGTATTTGCTGCACAATAATTCCCATTTATAATCAGCAGTCTGGCCCTACACTCATTTGCACAGGAGCAGCACTGCACCAGAACCAGGAGGAACAGCTAAGAATTCTCTGAATGACCCTTTTACCTCTCTCTTGGGCAGTTTCACTTTCCCTGTGCTGAGCCCACACAGTTCTGATCTCTGAGTGAGCATGAGAAATGCTTCCTGACGTGGGGTATGAATCAGTTTCCTGTAACTCCAGTCTCCTTCATTGTTCCACCATCTATGAGCTCCAAAGTGTAAACAAGATAAATTTATCTATTCCATTAAAGACTTGGTAGTTCTGCAGGTTTGATAGTCTGAGAGTTTTCTGAGAGCAGGAGGCTGATAGTTCCCACTCAGCTCTGACTGTGGCGTGGGCAGCTTTGCTCTATCAGAATGATTTAATGTTCAATTGAAACTCTTACAAATTGCTCTAATTCTGACATTTTTTAACAGTTACTGGTTTTGCTGTGGTGGAGCATAATTCACATGGAGAGAGACTTGTTAGGAGTGAAAGCTGAAGTGTTGCAGTCAGTGTTTTCTGCATGTTTTAAGCCAGCTTTGCAGAATTTTTATGAAAATTCAGTGGAGCAAAGGACACCTATTATGTAACTCCATTGCCAGTCTCAGTCTCTGCCCACCTGTCACCATGTGGGCACCACTTTTATTGAGGGAGAAAGGAGCTGCCCTGGTTTTGAGGGACACTGGCTCTGGCTACACCCATGTTCAGGGGATTTTTTTATTTTACTTTTTCATAAAGCCTTATAGAAAATATCTTGAGTCCTTGCACTTGACAGATTTTCTTGGAATAAAGCATGTTCCTGGTGAGGTCAGTATTAGTTTAGCCATTAACTTCAAAGGGAGTAGGATCACAGAAATGACAGAGCAAGTCTTTGATTTCCATTTCAGTAATCTCCTTCCATTTTCTCATAGCCTTGCCTGGCTAATGCTCTGCATTTAGCTTTCTGTTGATAGTGTCTGATGTAGTGCCTCTATTGATAAAGTTTTAGTCATTTCAGCCCTCTTTAACCTTATTTGTTGCAACTATAAAGATATTTCCAAATACTTACTTTCACCCCAAAGTTCTGGGAAAGCCTGTGCCAGGCACACGTTGTACAAAGCACCAAATCTCAGTGAGGATGTGCTGATCTCCTGTTTGATTATGGAGGAATTGCTTCTGAAATAACAGAGATTTTAATGGTTGCCTCCACAAAAAAACAACTCACAGTTTCACAAATTAAGGCAATGTTCTCAACCTGTATCTTGGGGGAATTGTTTAATACTCTATGCCTTAATGAAACAATACAGAAATACTTTCAAAATTATTGCTTCTTTATCTTCATCTGATCTAATAATCAAAACATGTCCTCTAGTAACAAGAGTTTTCTCACTCTAATTGTATTAACCCTTTGTGGCTGGGTGCTAGAACGTGCCTGCTCCCCAGTAAAAATTCAGTAATGTGAGTTGAACACTCTAAACTGAACTACAATGTTAATCTAATGGTTCTTTAAATGTTTTAAGCCCCTGCTGTTTACCTGTGCCACTTCAGTTAATAATACAGTAGTGATTGTATTTTCTAAATAAGATGAGGGAGGGACCCAATCTCTGCATGCTCTGACATGGATTCCTTCACACCACAGATGCAAGATGATTCTTTAACATGGGATATTTGCAAATTTAATGTGCAGAAAAGCCACCAGCCCATTCCTTCTGCCCTCTGGCTCCTGCATTTTTGTTTGTTGGAGGTCGTTGGAATATATTTTGTCTGAATTAACCAGGTTGATATTTAGTGCAAGATATTAGTTCCTCCAGATTGTCTCACAGCTTGAACCTTTGTTATCCCGTGTTCTGTGCTTTTTACAGGGTTCTTGGAGACAATTACCATACTAATACATTTTAAAACAGTCATTGACTGGGAAGATGCCAAGTGCCTAAATGCTCTGTTTCTACACAGGCACTGCATCCTCAGTTGTTAGTTTATATTGTTTAGTAAAGTAGATGTTTAGGTGCACATTTTCCATGGCAACAATCTCTATATTAGGTACTTGGGAATGATGGATGTGTGTGTTTATTATACAGTCCAAAGTAAAATATTGCTGGTTGTCATACTGCTGTAGCAGCACAGAACTACCTGAGTGTCCAAAACAGCATTTTGTCAATATCTCTTTTTCTTTTTTTTCTACCTGTGTTTTGTACCTAAATTTTCCAGAAATACTCTACGAGGGTACAGCACTTCCCTGCACAGAATTACATTTAATACAGATTGCATTAAAAGGGAGTAATTAGCTTTTCTGTGGTTTATATCTGTTTCTACAAAAGGCTGTTTTCTTAGCATACCCTTGCAAAAGTAACTAACTATTAATTCAGGGTATTGTTTGTTTTAAATTTCTTCTGGTCCTTTTTATACTGAGAACTGGTATAAATTGTCAGTTCTTCCTGCTGTAAAAGCTTCTCTGCTCTAGACCCAAAATGTTACAAGTCACAGAGTTAAGGAAAGGGTGAATTGCAGTGGATCTGTGGAGCACCAAACAGAGACAGAAGGACAAAGGGACAAGACCAAGGAGAGCAGAATGATTTCTTGTCCCATTGCCTGTGACCACTTGGAAAACTCTCAGCTGTGCTGCTGAGTCTCCTCCCAGTACCAAGGTCTCTCTGGCTCACTGGTTTCATTTAAAGATCCCTCTCCAGCCTCACCTGATGCACTAAAAATTCCATCTGCATCCCTTGTTGAAGTCACTCTGTTTTGCTCAGTGTTGAGCTGCAGCTTGAAAAGCTTCTTGAACTCATGGCCTGTTGTAGCTGACCCTCCTCAAAATGAGAGGCCTCAGGCCCTGGGACTATGTCCCATTCCCATAATGAGATTTCAACATGTGTTGAAAATTATAAAAACCTCCAACATCTTTGATATTTATAGGATTTTCCTGGTCACATCAACCAGGATTTTCCTAATTATGTCAAAACACCTGAAGCCCTGTGTCTGCTATCTAAAGCAAAGTCAGTGCTTCCTATAGTTCCATTCAATAACTGGAATTAAGAAAAAACTACTAAAACTTTCCTGTATTTATTCCAGGTGAAAAAAACCCCACAATTGTTGTAGCTAAAACAGACACTTCATGTTTGTTTTTAACACCACTGGGATGGCTGCACAAGCCACTGATGACAGAAGATGCTGGGACAGGAGGCCTTTTTAAGAGGCCACTCGTTTCATCAGTGTCCCAGAGAGTGCAAATTCCACACTGAGAGCAGTTCCTGTGATCCATTAAGAGCTGCTCCTTGAGCAGGGCCTGGCTGCTCCTGCAGGGAGATTCCTCTCAGCAGCTGTGCTGAGGATGCTGGACTGTAGTGCCAAACAGCAGGAACAGGGCCTGGAGAGGGCTGTGGAATTGATAATCTGGGTGTCCACTTTGTCACTGCTCCTTAACATCCTAATGGCAGGAGAGGACTGTCAGCAGTGGGAGAGCTGCTAAGGGCTGGGTAGAGAGTCCTTTAAAACATGGCAGAGTACCTGGGGGTCCCACAAAGCCCCACCATGCTGCTGCTGACATCTGTAGAAGCCTCATTTAAATTTGTGAGATGGCTCAAACCATGGATTCACTGTCCTCTGGGGGCCGTGCTGCATCATTTTGGGGTTTGTACAGCTCTGAGATGGGGGTACCCACACACTGACTTACTGAGGGAGACAGCACAGGGAACAGGCTCCCAATTCTGTTTGTTGGCCTGCCCCAGCCCTGCTTCATGGCCCCATAGCTGGGCTGCTGCACAGTTGTGTGGGGCTGCATTTGACACAGCTTTGCTAAAATTATCCAAGTTCCCAGCAGCCCTTCCCTGCCCTCCTCCTGCATCCAAGGAGCAGCCCCAGAGTTGGTGTAGGATCTCTTGAATTCCCTTCTCCCCTGAAGACAGCCTCTCCTCGACATAAAGTCCTATTTTTCTTTTTCATGTCCTCTATTCCTTTCCTTTTCAAAGTAGATTCTGTGTCTTTGAGGTGATACGTCCTCGCGTTATTTCTGTTTCCCGTGACCTTTGGGATTCTGTGCCAATTTTAACACCAAAAATGAACTGAAGCAGAGCTAGCCTGAATTTATCCATGGAAGTTGCAAGCCAGAAAGTTCTGTTCTTTGCTTAGATCAGGTGTGCCTGCACTGAGCAAAGAAATTAATGGAATGGATGTGGCTTCTGCAAGCAACGTAACAGCATCAATTATGTATCACTGTTTTAGGCCTCCTGAAGCATTTACCCCGTAGTGATGAGCACTTTGTTGGGAGCTGGGTAAGGTCCAAGTGTGTGGCATTGCATTCTGGATTGTGGCAGAGGGTTTGGTTCAGCCTTTGGGGCATCCTCACACCCAGGAGAAGCCACTGAGGCTGCCCTGGGTGGGGCAGAGCTGCTGGGGTGCCTCAGTGCTCCGTGTCTGGTGTGGAAGCACAGCAGTTCCTGCAGTCAGAAATGCTTGTAAAACCTCCTGGTACAGCTGTTTTGTTTGGGCACGAGGTGCTGTAGGAGCCTTCCAAGCCTAAGGCATTCCAGTCAACAACAGCTCCTTCAGTCTGGCCTTTTTATCATGTAGATAAGGTTATCAAGAACTGTCCTATTAAGAATACAGTATGTGCCAAAGCATCCTGCTTGTTTACTCCATCTCCATGAAAATTTCAGCTGCCCCATTTTTTTTCTAATACCTTCATCCCCAATTCTCTTCCCTGAACACATGACAGGGACATTGCAAGCAGCCAAATTGGGACCCACTGAATTCTGTCATGCTTGGCACTCTGTAAACAAAGGATGAGCGAGGTATAATTGTGTTTACGTTTAATTGGTTATAGTTTGTTTTCTAATATATGTAAATTAGGTATGAGTCATTAACCCTCACTTGTGTGTTGCTGTATATATGGAATAATTTGAAGATGATTTTCAAAGCCTGCAGAAAAAAAAACAATGTAAATAATTAAATCCATGTTCTCTCTTTTAAAGCAACTGGAAGAAAAACTGAAAGGACAGGCTGATTATGAAGAGGTTAAGAAAGAATTAAAGTAAGTGTTAAATGCTTACATAATTTTTTTCACAAACTCTGGTTGAACAGTGCTTGTTAAATGAAGCCACAAATCTGTGTTCTTGGAACAATAAAGAATTCAGTCAAAACCACAAAGACAAGGAAATTTGGAATATTGGCAGAAATTGCATCCAGAACCAGTGGAACTGCTATATCTGAGAGTGCTCCTTTTTGTTGCAGCAGAGGATCACAACAGCAAATAAAACACGTGTCCACGAAGAAAAGGCACTAAAAGTATTGTCCACAAAAAGGAAAAAAAGTTTCAAATTCTGTGGTGTTTTAGGTGGACCACTCTTAAAAAATCTCCAGCCAACAGCTGAGGTTAATGTGGACCAAAAATGTCATGCAGAGCCTTTGGCCATGGTACCTTTTCTCTGCTCCTGCCTGCCAGTGTTCAGCACTTAACAGTTTAATGCTGGGCTTGTTTCACTGTATATTTTCACTAATATATTGTGGTTTTAAACTAAAGCCACAAACAGCCTCTTCCTATTTCAGGGGATTTTCTTAAGAGACTTAAAAGAGCCTCATTTTGAACTATAACAAGATAAGCTGTCAGGTTCAGAAGAGAACTTTTCTGACTGGAAATATGTTTAGTGTCAAGGTTTAAATAACTGCGAGAAACTCCCATCTCTGCTTTCATCATCCTGGCATTTCTGTGTGTGTTTTAAAAAGGCTGAAATAACCCATTCCCTGGTTTAATGAGGTATTTCAGATGAGGCTGGTAGTCATGTGCTTTTGTTTACACATCCCTGGAGAATATGGAAAGCAGATTTGGATCTGCAAGCCCCACAACTGCCCAGCCCCTGGTGCTGATTTATTCAAGCCACTCTGGCTGAGGTTCTGGTTCACCACCAGCTGCAGCACACCCTGATGTAAGGGTATAATTTTCACTTAAATTAAATGAATTTTTCTTTGGTCATTTTACTTGATTATTATCTGGTCTCAAAATAGCATCATCATTTAGTGATTGAGGGTAAATATATCCATGTCCTCTCCTGAGTTAGGGGAACAGCTTCAGGTTTTAGCCAGTTTCTGTCCTCATATGTAAAGCAGTGAATGAGAATAAGGCCACAATCTTCCAGCTTCTTACATTAGATATTAAATGTAAATATGCTGAAATAAAAAATGAGTTTTGAATCCTACCTGCTTTAATGCAAAGGTTTAATACAACAGGACCAGGACTTTAAAGCCACACTTAAAGTGCCAAGAACTCAATATACTCATTGAATATACTCATTTAAGCTTACTTTGCATTTGTACTTTAAATACAAACCGTGTATTCCTGGTGATAATACCAATATATATATATTTTTTTTTTTTATTTATTTTTTTTTTTAACAATACTGACTTACATGAGGGCAGGGATAGAAAGGCAGATGAGAGAAGCTGTGGCACAGGAGGCTTCATATGGTGCTTCTGCTCAGGATGAGCCTGCAGTGAAATAAATGGGAGACTCTCCTGGAAGTGGCCCCAGTTGGGTGCCAGTAAATTAACCCTGTTTTCCCAGCTGTTCCAGTTTTTCTATCCTAATTTGTGGATTGATAGCTGGCTTGTAAGGGCCCTGGGGTGCATCACCATCCTGTGGGATGGTCTGGGGATTGAGACCCTCCAAGAGAGCACTGAGGATGTTTGCAATGCTGCATCCTCCAAGCCTCCAAGCAGCTGTTCACATCATTCCCATGCTCCACCTAAACCAAAAGGTGTGCTGAAGGCTAAATGTGCATCCCCTGGCAGAGACAGTCTGATCTGAGGTGAGACTTGCTGTAATTGAGACTGGGAGAAGTCTGCTGCTGCAAATCTGGAGCCCTCACACTGAATCCTGCTGCACCTGCCTGAAACACTAACAGAAATGACTCCTCATAATACTTGCACCAAGAGAAAAGAAATCTTGTCAGTAAGGCAGGAAGAGAATGTTTTATGGGTTTTGGCACTGATGTATTTTTCCTTAATCCTTCCTGGGATGTTAGAGGCATTCTAGGCTGAGGAGTCTCAATATTCCAACTTCCAGCTCCGGAGGAACTTAGCTGGGCCCATGTCAAGGTCTGGCATGGGAGGATTCTTCACTTTCTGCCTTGGCTTTTGTGCCCAATGGCTTCTAAACCTGTTTTTGAGATCTGAGAGCTCTGTGTGTGCTTTCAGTTCCCTCTCGAGTAGCATGACAGCGCTGACCCTGCTGCCTTTGCAGTCGGGATCAGACGAACGGAAAGTCGAGCTGTCCCAATGCACATTTTGCTTTACAGTCAGAGCTTTCAAGTCTTCTTAGATGTGCAGATTTAAGTCACAAGATCATTCCTTTAAAAAGCAGGTAACTGATCTTGAGCCACAGATTGAGTCAAGATCTCATGGGCAAAGATATTCCTGGAATCCAAAGAAGAAACGTTGTGCTTCCTCATATTCCTGAGGAGAATGTGTCTTTTGTGACACATTTGGAGAGTCGTTTTTGACATGTTTAACTTTTACATTCTTTTAAAAATGAACCTTCTGGAGTGAATATTCCTCTTAGGGCAATTAGAGGTGCCATCAGCTTGATTTTTTAGTATATTTTGTGTTTCAACTATATAGGAAATTACCTGGGAAATTGTCAGAAAGTTAATTCAGTTAGCAAAGAATCCCCCCCAGGCAGGCAGAGGTCAGTAGGTTTCCAACCAAGGTTTGAATACACATTGCCTGCACCAATCTCTCTGGAAATACAGCTGCTGCTAGGCTCAGGATCCTTCCTGAAGGGCCCAGCTGGCAACAAGTGCTCAGAACCAAAATGCATCAACCTGTGCAGGCAGAGGGATGACAGGATTGGGGCTTTAGAGGCAGATTTTTGGTGTGGAGAGCCAAAGATAACCATAACCAGGTTTATCCTTCCAACCATTGTCAGCCTGGTTCTGGGGGCAGCACGGTGTGGTCAGAGCACCACTCACATCTGCTCCTTTTGGGAGAGAGCAGCTTTTTCTGGTTTAGCCTCATCCAGGAGGAAGGAAGGTGTTTGGAATGCAGCTGGAGTGCTCCACTTGGCAAAACCACCTGTGGTAAGTGGGGGTCACAACTGGTCTGAGCTGAAATGGGATCTCCCATGGGACATTTGATAATTTGCTGTTGAAACTGGGTTTGAAATTCAGATGGGTCTCCTCATTTGGGCATCATGAGGATGTGCATTAGGACTGGCTGTCCCTGCAGAGGCCATTCCCTGCAGAATTCATGGAAACAGCGACCTGCCAGTGGCTGGGATTTTCCCTGCATGAGTCTCTGTGCATTTATCTCCCCCAGCACCTTGGAGTCCTGGGATGCAGAGCTGGGCCTCCAAAGGGGTGTCCCTAGAAACACTGGCTTTTGGGGATTTGCTACCTGAGTCACACACCTGTGATGTCAGGGTCTCTGAGAGCTGGAGCCTTTAGTCCACATCCTCTCCCCTTGGCTGGCACGAGTCCACTGATAGCACAGGAGTTGGTTTTGCACGTGGCTGAGCTGTTGTGCCCACGTAGAGTCTTCACAAGATCACTTCATGTGCTGTGTGTGGGGTGATGGCTCTCCCCTAGGGCCAGGCAAGAGGTGATACTGAGTGATGCCATGTAATGAAAGCCAGAAATTTGAGGTTTCATTAATTGCTATATTTAAGGATGCCTGTCAGAATTAACCCTGTGTGCAGTGACTATGCACAGATGCAAGATACATGAGATCTCTTTCTCAGATTGACTTTTTTTCCCTTGGGTTTGCTGTGACTTTGAGTGATCTTGAATGGCCCAGAGACCCCAGAGTGTCACTTAATGCACATCTAACTGTGGATTATTCCAGGGACAGGTTCAGGCAGTTAATGGGTGCCTGGCTAGCTCCCCATGGCATCCAGAACTAGTTCCTGTGTCTTAATATTGGACTTCAGCCTTTTTTTTCTCTCAGTTTCCACATTTCATGGAATCCCTGAATGTTATGGGCTGGAAGGGACCTTAAAGCTCGTCCAGCTCATCCAGCCATGGGCAGGGACACTTTCACTGTCCCAGGTTACTCCAAGCTCCATCCAGCCTGGCCTTGGACACTTCCAGGGATCCAGGGGCAATTCCAAAATCTTTAATACATGACCCACAGCTTTTAATACAGTTTAATACATAATTAAAAAGATTGTTCCTGCTCACAGAGTTCCTGGTGCTCTATACATGACAAATGCTGCATAAACACCATCTATATGTGTTTATGTGTTTTTCTTCACCAAATGAATGTTGTCTTTGTACAGTAAGAAGCTGAAATCATGTATTGCTTCAGTTTGAGGAAGTTCATGTCCTGCCTGCAGCAGGCTGATTTAAAAAAAAATATCCAGCAAAGCACAGTAATAAGTCTGGATTCCTGTAAGATTCTGGTTTGCTGGATGACACAGCTCTGACTGAAAGCCTCTGAAGGGAGATGTCCTCCACTCACTATTTGTATAAAATACTGACAATGAAACTATCAGATTCTTCTCCTAATGTACTTATAAATATTTGGATCTTTCATATTTCTTAAGAAATATTGGGCCATTTTGTCTTCCCTTTGCCACAGAACGAGGGGGTTATTAAAATGAAAAACTGCCTTTTAGCCTGTAGTGCTGTGGTTGGGAAGATTATTTGTGCATATTTTCCTTGCTGGTGAGCTGGTGTATATTCTATAAAGTGCTGTACTGTGGTGGTGATCCCCCTGTTTTGTTGCTTTGCTACAACGTCGTCATTCCCTTCCAGCTTCACAGATAAATTTATATCGTTTCTGACAGCTTAAAATGTTATATCCTTATTAACCTTTAAATTTACGCTTTAAACTGGCCTGGTGGGATTGCATATGGAATGATTTTTAGATGATGCTCGAGAAAATTTTCTTGTCCAATAACTGGTTTGAGGATTTATTCTGTATTCATTAGGAGATTGTGTTACTGCAAGGAAAGTTGTCTTCACTTGTGGTGGTGCTGGAGAACAGGACATAATGTTAATGCTCATTAGTGGAGTTGTTATGAAAAGGAGAAATAATTGAAAATAATTGCTTTTTTCTACCTTCCACAGTATATTGAAATCCATGGAGTTTGCACCATCTGAAAGCTCTGGTGCGCAGGTACTGAACTTTTGTTTCCTTACTTATTCAGCAGCTCAGTTGATTAACAAAAATTTTGTCTTGCAATTCCTTGGTGTTGACATCGACAGTTTCCTGTTGATGTTGAGGCATCTGGGTACATCCTTGTTCTTCATGATGTTTTCTTATGTAAAAAGCTGAAATGGACTTTTTTTTTTTTCTTTGCCTGTTAATTTCATTGAAGTGGTCAAGGACAAAGTGACGTTTCAGCTGGAGTAGATAAACCAGAATGTTGTGAAGTTGAGTCATTTAAAGATACTGGAGGTGGTGTACAGGCAGCACACTGTGCAAGGACTTCAGCATGTTTAAGTATTTGTTAGCCTTGAAAATTTCTTTTCACAAAAGAAAACAAACCTTGGAGTACTGAGAAACCTCTGCTGTTCCAGCAAATTAATCTTACTTCAGTTTAAAGGTTATGAATTAAATTCCTGTTCCTGAAGTCCAAACTGGATATCCATATCCTGGGATTAATTTTCAATGGGTTTTTTAATGATCAAGGGTTAGATATTTAGGGGAGAGTAAATAACAGATTTCTCTGACTGATGTTATTTTGAGCAAACTGTTTCTGCTGAAACGCAGCATGTCAAGGAAATGCTTAGCTTGGGTCAGTTGACCTAGAAGGAATAATATAATCTTAACTCCTGTTTTAATCAGATTAAAAGAAGTCTACAGCTTTTAAACTGAAAGCGTGCCAGGACCATTTAAAAATAAGTAGGATTAAGAAAACATTCCGTTACACATCTCAAAATAATGCAGAATTGGTGAATGATTTACAATGAAAATTGAGCAGTGAATCCCTTCCATGGCTCACGGCAGAGCCCAGAGTAATTCCTTCCAAACTGTGCCCAGTGAGTTCCCTCACCACCTTCAGAGTCAAGGACTTGGGGTTTTTTTTTTAAATTTTTTTTCCTCTCTGAAATCCTTTTTAGTGCCTGAGTGATATTCTCAATGCTTTGAGAAACAAACCTCCCCCTCTGGTTTCCCTTAGGATGCATCCAAGCCGCTGGAGGTGCTGCTGCTGGAGAAGAACCGCTCGCTGCAGTCGGAGAACGCCACGCTGCGCATCACCAACAGCGACCTGAGCGGTAGGTCCACCCAAATTCCACCCAAATTTTGGCTCTTCTGGTGCCACTGCTGTCCTGTGATGGGAGGGAGGGCTGAGTGAGAGCTGAGTGTCTGAGCTAATGCATGGCAGGAGGATTGAGAAGCAACAGGAGCGCTGAGTAGCATTGGATTTCTGTAGTTTTATAGGCTGGATGGTGAAGTAGAAGTTAGGGAGTCTATAAAGGTTAAGGAAGAGGCATTACAGGCTGTACCAGTGTTTGAGGCTGTCTTCTGTTTTGGGAACAAATCCATCTCTTTCCCACACACACAGTGTTGTGCAAAATGTTTGCATGTAGAACAGAGTTTTCCTGTCTGATACACTTGGATATATCACCAGCAGGTCAGCTTGGGAAAGCAAAATCCTTTCTTTCCAGCGAAGTGTGTTTGCTGTTTGGCTTTCCTAATGTGGGCTTTTACATCTTGTGTGCACATTTTTTAAATGGCAAGTCATGGAATTTCCAGATTCTTGAATGATGGTTTTTGCAGCTGGAAGAAAGTTAAAAGTTGCCACTGGCCCTGGGATTACTGATTTCTGAAGTGTTTTATGACTTTTAACTGAGTGATCTTGGTGCATCCACCTAATGGTTATTCCTTTATTCAAATTGGTTTGTTCCAAAATGTAAATGTTTGCTGCATTTGGGTTCAGTCAGGTCCAATGAGTCATATCTTGAATGAGAGACAGAGAGACTTGCTGTCTGTAACTGCATTTATTTAACTGTATCACTGCACTTCATGTAACTGTTCTAGTGTTAATGTCTGTAAGGGGGATTCTCCAGGCTGCAACATACAAGAAAGGTGCAAACATGAAATGCATGTTGTTTGTTTTGGGGGCCTTGTTTGGCTTAAAAATTTTCAATCATGGAAAAAAAAAATTAAAAATAAAAATTAAAAAAACAAAACAAAACCCAACAAATGAAAACAAACCAAAAACAAACAAAACCAAAACTCCCACCGCCACTCCATTGGCCCGTGTCAATCTGCACTTTTTTCCCTTTGCGGGGCAAACTTTGCATTTTTTTATCTTGGTTTTTCCCTCTTTGACCCCCCATAATGCATTATGTTTGACCTTCCTTGTAGGGTCAGCCAGGAGAAAAGGGAAAGACCAGCCTGAGAGTCAGCGTCCTGCAACCTTGCCGGCCTCCCCTCCTTCCCAGTTGCTCCGCAACGCGGGGGAGCAGGCTTCCAATACTAATGGTACACACCAGTTCTCACCAACGGGTTTAAGTCAAGACTTTTTCAGCTCATCCCTGGCGAGCCCCAGCTTACCCCTGGCCTCCACAGGAAAATTTGCACTAAACTCTCTCCTCCAGCGACAGCTAATGCAGTCCTTCTACTCCAAGGCAATGCAGGAAGCAGGAAGCACAAGCATGATTTTTCCAACAGGTCCATACAGCACAAACTCCATATCTTCCCAAAGTCCATTACAACAAAGCCCGGATGTAAATGGCATGGCCCCATCTCCCAGCCAGTCAGAAAGTGCTGGGAGCATCTCTGAAGGCGAGGAGATAGACACGGCCGAAATTGCACGTCAGGTGAAAGAGCAGTTGATCAAGCACAATATTGGACAGCGGATATTTGGACATTATGTGTTGGGACTGTCGCAAGGGTCTGTGAGTGAGATCCTGGCCCGGCCTAAGCCATGGAATAAACTGACTGTGAGAGGCAAGGAGCCATTTCATAAGATGAAGCAGTTCCTGTCGGACGAGCAGAACATCCTGGCTCTTCGCAGCATCCAGGGCAGACAAAGAGGTAAGAGCTCCCCAGCCCCCTGCTCCTCTGAGTTCCAAACATTCCAAAGCAGGAGCTTCTCCATCCCAGGCCGTTTGTGCGCTGCTGCTGCTGCTCCCACCTAGGTCAGGTGCCAGGTGCAGCAAGTTCAGCTCTCCAGCCCTGCTTTGCAGCACTCAGGCAGGTTCGTATCTCTGCTCATGCTTTTTTTGGGCCCTGGCTGGTGCCTGTCAGCAGGAGCGAGCAGCAGGGACACTCTCAGCCCTCACTTCCCAGCCCCTCTGTGCCACAGCTGAACACAGAGCTGAAAGGGTCAGCAGCTACTCGGGGTATCAGCCCTCAAAAATACTTGGGGATTTTTGTTTGAGGTTATTTACTGAGACCAGGCTTTTGTTGTGTCTTGTGTGATTATGTTTTTTCCCCAAAGTGTTCTGACAAAATAGGGTAGGTGATGCATGAGATGAGTAATTAAAACACAATCCCAGTTTAAAGCAGCTTTGCATATTTAAGGCAGCGATTTTAAGAAGTAACATGCATTTCATTGTGTTTCATCTTAAGGCTGAGATTTACATTTAGAGAAACTGAAAAGTAAGTTGTTTACAGTCAAGAAATATTGGAAAGGACAGGCAGGGTTTTCCTAGATTTTGTTTAATTGGAAGCACACACTGTTAGATTTATAATCTGTTCTTCCTTTTGATGATTGTACTTGAGGGGATTATCTGCCCATCTTTAACCTCTTCATTTTTGGTATCTCTAGACATTTATTTATATCTGTCTAATCTCCTTTCCGAACATAGCTGTAATCTTTATTAACAAATCAGCCAGCCTTGCTTCTTCCCAAGTAGCCAGTTCCTCCTGCTCAGGGGCCCGAGGGGCCAGGAGAGCTCAGGGCCAGGCTGCCAGCTCCTCATGTCACACAGCCCGTGATGTCAGAGCAACCATCCCCTGATTGTTTTGTTCTTACCAAACTTGTTTTTCAACAGAGAATCCAGGCCAGAACCTGAACAGACTATTTCAGGAAGTACCGAAACGAAGAAATGGGTCTGAAGGTACGTCACAGGCAGGTGTTTTTCTTTGCAGTCAATCCCTAGGAAGTGGAGTGTGCTTTAGCTGTGTGTTTCCTTAAAACTGTGCAGTTTGATTCTGGCCTGGAATCTGATAGAAAAACAGACAGTAAGTATAAAACAAACCATGGGTTAGATGAACACTTTGCTTTTTCTAATTCTGCTGCTGCTGTACTAACGTAACCCTGTTTGGATAGTTCTGCCACTCCCATCCTCCCTGCCTACTCAGATAAAGAGAGAGAAGTGATAGAAGTGGCTTTATAAAGTCATCAGATCTATTGAAACGCTCTCTTTGCTATTTTTATGGTTTTGGAGGGAGAAAGTTGCACAGTTATAACATCAATTGCATACTGCTTCTGCTCTAGATTTACTTCTTTCTTCTCATGGGGCTTATGCTGACAAATTCCACTTTAATACACTGCTAAATTAGTGTGATGCTTAGTTCAGTATTACAGATGAAAAAGACAACAAGATAAGTGATCATCAGATCCATAAATTATCACTGAAGAGGAAGTCTGCACATTTTTGTTATAGATTAGTTGCAGAATTTTTCTTTTAGTAAGACCAGAAAGAAGGAAAAACAAAAGTAGGTACACCAAAAGTCTGTAGTTATTTTGACTCCAGTCACAAATTACCTCACTTGCTTACAAACAATAATACCATAATGGAAAATGCAGTTAAGTGCAGTAGCACTCACAGTTTTCCCTGCTTTTCTTCCCCTTAGAGGTTAAAAAAACAAAAAACAAAACAAAACAAAGAAGCAAAACCAAACAACCACGTAATAGCTCTTAGCTGGAGAGTTCTTCAAATGGTATCTGTGTTTAAATGACTCTTTCTCTTAATGTATTAACCTCTAGAAAGTTAAAAATTGTTTTTATCAAGTTACTTTTAAATTCTGTTTTAGGCTGAATGTATACTCATCCTACTTTGCCTAGCAGCTGATGCCATTTTTAAGTTGATTCCCGGGCTTATGTTTTTAGCTTTCTTCTTTTCCCATCCAGTTCTTTTTCCTTCTGTTTCCTCTCCCCCTCCAAAAAAAAAAAAAAAAAAAAAAAAAACAAAAAACAAACAAAAAAAAAACCACAAAAAAGAAAAGGAAAAAGAATAGCTCTATATATGTTACCATGAAAAATAACATTTGACCACCTAGTTCTTCCTCTAAAGTTAACACCATTCCAGGGCACTTAGAGAGAGGCACAATGAGGATATTTTGCTTTTATTATGTTAAGTACTTTTTTATGTGTAAATGTTGATAAAGGTCGTGGCAAGCTGTCCTCAGGTTGTGCTGGCCGTGGATCATAGACAATGTGTCTGTGTTATAAAAAGAGCCAAATCAGAGTTTTCCTGGTGTCATTAGTTGTGTTTTCCTCCCCAGGTAACATAACCACACGAATCCGAACCACAGAGTCTGGCTCTGATGAAGCCATCAAATCCATTCTCGAACAAGCCAAAAGGGAGCTGCAAGTACAGAAAACAGGTAAGGGCTCATTTTGTCTCTGCCTGCTTTTACTGCAGAATTTAATTAAAACAATTGCCATGAGCTTTCTGGTCAGTTAATTATATTCTTAAAACCTTCAGTGTAGGTTTGAAGGGGTTTTTTGGAGAGTTTTGTTGTTATTTAGTGGAGTTGTTTCTGTCTCTGAGATACCCTCTGAGTTAAGGTCGCACGTGTCCTGGCGTGGTGGGGTCTCTGCTCTGCCCCGCTCCCTGTGGGATTTCTGGGCACCTTTATCCCTGTGCAGAGCTCTGAGCTCCTGGCTGCCCTCCAGACCTGCAGGAATCACTGAGGGGAACCCACAAAATCCTTTCTTGTCCCAGTTTGCTCCTTTGAAAGGGAACAGCTCCTGCTTTCTCTTCTCTTCTGTCTCGCTCAGGCCCCAGGGACACAACTTTATGGATGGGTTTGTTGGGGTGAAGGTCACACTCCAGGCAGCAATTACCAGTCCCAGCACCATGGTACATCTTGTACTCATATAGGCACACTCAGTCCTGACTCTTAGATGACTTTATTTTTGGTTACAGAATGTATTCAGTGAATGAACTGGCAAATCCAAAACACATTCCCTTTCCCAAAAAATCCCTCTTAGCCTGACATAAGTCTAATTTCTCATTGTATGCTTTCAAGTAATTAACATTTCTGTCGAGTCCATAGCCCTCTCAGTTTTATGAGTTCCCAGTATCGCTGTTGGGCTGAAGTAGAAATTGCTGTGCAATACTTCTGTTTCATTTTTTAAAGTAAATACTGATTTACAGTTTTGGATAGTTGTCTTTCAAAGGAAAACTAAGTTAATCTCAGGGCAAAGTATAAAACACTAGTTAATATATTATCTAAATAATATGACTTTTTACAGGAAATTATTACATAGAGAAAAATATGGGCTTTGTGCAGGAAACTGCAAGAATGTTATTGAGTAGCATGTTTCATCTGAGAGTCTCAGACTTCCTTTCAAATATTAATTCGGCCTCGAAACTCCCTGTGAAACCAGCAGATAAAACAGCAGAGAGAGTCTCACTGTCTTTTCTTCCTATTTCTTAGCTTTTCATGTATTTTGCAGTCTGTGACACGAAGGAACGTAGGGAGGCAAATTCAGAAATGCATTCAGATGAGCCTTAGTGTTACTGGAGTGATACACAGAGTGTTGCAAATCTTATTTCACTTGGAGGCCACTCCTTGCAGTGTGGGGTTCCCTGCTCCCACCTGGTGCTTCACTTTCCCTGTTCTCTGCAGAGCAGCTTTCAGAGGAACTGGTTTCCAGGCACTGGGGACCTCAGTGGAGACTGAAATAGAAGCAGATGCCATTGCAAAACCTCCTGGCTCTGCAGAGATAAATCCCCACCCACGTTCCAGTCTCTGCTCATCCCCAACTGCTGCAGCACAGCCACCCAAATCCTGGTTCCCCACTGGAATGCTGAATTTGGGGGTTATCTCTGCTGGATGCACCCGTGACTCCACCCTAGAGCTTTGGATAAGGGAGGAGGTGATGGCCAGGTATCACCCTGGCTTTGGTAGAGCTGTTTATTTCAGTGGTTGGGACCATGGAACAAGAAAACAGGAAGCAGGAGCATATTTAGTTTGTCAAGTGAAATAATGATGATCAACCCTTCCTGAAGTTCTGCCTTTGTTGTAATTTGTGTGTTGTGTTTTGAAGTTAAAAGGTCTCACCTTATTTATGCTGTAATAGTCTGTCCAGGTGAATGCAGCTGTGTTCAGTTCTGAGTGCGTGTTAAATTCATTTGTGGAGAAAAGAGTGAAGTGAAAGGTTAAATAACTTTGTAAATGCAGCTATAAAATGTTATTGACCACGTGGGGGTGGGAGAGGAAGAGGTGAAGGCTTGATTTTCAAAGGCATTTATTTGAAAATTTTTACAATGGTGGAAGGGCAAGTGATCCCAGACTTGTGCAGCTGAGTCTGTGCGTGCAAACATCCAGCACTTTGGCAACTCTCAAATTTTTCCAGTGAAGAACTTTGGAAATCTTACCTTATTTTGAAAAGTGCAAATCTTTACTTAGTGAAAACTCCTCCCTCCCATCCAGAAACGTATTTCAGCCCCCTCCCCCCTTTTTTTTCTCTCTTTTTTTTTTTTTTTTTCCTGTCAGGGAAATGTTTACAGTAGCACGTGTTGAATATAAAGCATTTTCCTCTGTTGCATTTAGTCTTTTGGTTGTTTTTCATAGCTGAGCCGGCTCAGCCACCTTCTGCCTCTAGCAGTGGCAATTCTGATGATGCAATTCGATCCATTCTGCAACAAGCCCGACGGGAAATGGAGGCACAGCAGGCTGCCCTTGAACCTGCCTTAAAAACACCACCTCTATCTCAAGCTGACATTTCTATCCTGTCCCCCAAACTAGTGTCTACACCTGCAATGTCTTCGGTTTCCAGCTATTCTCCTTTGGCCATATCCCTGAAGAAACATTCATCTGTCACTGATTCCAGTATCTCTGCATTGCAGAACCTCTCTGGGCTCAAAAAGGAGCCTCAGGAGGCACCTGTTTTAGAGCTTCATGGAATAAGTGATTCTGCCCAGGGTATGTTGAGGCATGTTAAAAATGAGTTGGGACGTGGTGGTGTTTGGAAGGACCATTGGTGGAATACTGTGCAGCATGAGAGAAGAAATGCAGCTCTTCCCGAAGATATAAAAGTTGAGGAAGCCAGTGGTGGAAAAGAAAAGGTCAGCAATCAGACTAGGCCAGATCGTAGCCAGCTCCAAGGACCGTCTTCTTCCGAGTATTGGAAAGAGTGGCCAAACGCGGAATCTCCGTACTCGCAGAGCTCTGAATTGAGCATGACTGGGGCCAGTCGCAGTGAGACACCACAGAATAGCCCCCTCCCTTCATCCCCTATCGTGTCCTTGTCCAAGCCATCCAAACCTTCGGTTCCTCCACTGACACCCGAGCAGTATGAGATTTATATGTACCAGGAGGTGGATACCATAGAGCTAACGCGGCAGGTCAAGGAAAAGCTAGCAAAGAATGGCATCTGCCAAAGGATCTTTGGGGAAAAGGTAAAGAAGTGGTTCTCTCTTGTTTCACCAGTGTTGTGATTGTGCCCTCTGCTCCTGACGTGGGTGCAGAGCCAGAGGGGGATGTGCCAGGGGTGTCCTTGGGAAAAATGTTTTTGCTCAGCGTGTGAAGTGTTTCAAAACTAAGCTCACAAAGTATTAGTTTCCCTGTGTGGTAGGAATTGCAAGGGTTTTTATGCAGGGATTGGCTTCAGCCACTTGGAATTAGGAGCGGGGCCCCGAGTTTAGAAAACTTGAAAGCTGAAGCAAACATTGCTGAGACTCAATATTTCATGCTTAATGTAATGAATTCGTGGAATATTTGAGTAATACCATTGTCATGACTGGAGAGCCTTAACTTTATTATAAGCAAAGATTATGGACACAAGAGCATTTTTCCTTTTTCGTTATTATTTGGAAATGTGCACAAGGGCATTAAAACAAACACACGGAAAATCCCCTAACTCTCCTTAGTCTGAAGTCAAGAATTCCAAGTCATTTCTAATACCTGGTGCTCAGTACCTCAGTGTGCTCTGAGATATTTTAGGGCTATGTTTGATTACAGATAAGGCTCCCTGAAGTTCTCACGTTGTGAGCCCTAAGCACTGAGCACGTGGGGTTTTGAGGGTCCCTAACCACCAGAAAACCCCTCCCAGGCTATAAAAAGTGTTGGACATTTGTTGTTTCTTCTTCCAATAAAGAATTGAATCAATATAAAAGTGTAATAGGAGCTGGCATCGCACTATTACCTTCTCACCAAGATATGAAATGAAAAGTCTGACCTCTCGGGGTCTTTAAAGATCCCATGGCAGCTTTCATTAAGTGTGATTTTTAACTCTTGTACCTGTACTGAATTTTAGGCAAGTAATTGCATTCTGCCTGTCTGAAATTCTGCCCCCACCCCCAGTGCAGTCAGCTGTACTCTTAAATATTTACTTATGTGGAGCAGCCGCTGCTACAGGTGAAAACACACATCGTTATAATTCATCCCCCAAAAATCAACCAAATATAGGCCTAGTCTCAAAAGTCCCAATTATTTTTGTTTGAGAACAAAATACATGCCAGTCATTGCCTGTTTCATCTGCCTGTGTGTGCCTGGACTCGGTGTTTTTCCTGTTAAAACTGATGAAACTGTTTGACACAAAATATGAAAAACATGCAAATCCCTCACCAGGCTGCTGCCGCCCAGATCCTGCAGGAAAAAACCCACCTTCCTTCAGGAGGCAACACAGCAGGAAGAAAAACATTTCCATTGGAGTATCCACAGAAAACAGATTTTATAATTGTCCAATTTTTATAATTTTTATAATTGTCCATATGCAAATCATTTGAGCGCTACAGTAAAGGAAACCAAAATGCCTTAAATTCCCCCCGTTTCCACTGCCAGTGTGTTAACGTGCCATTCTTGGTTGCTTCACTTCAGGTATTGGGGCTGTCCCAAGGAAGTGTCAGTGACATGCTCTCCAGGCCAAAGCCATGGAGCAAATTGACCCAAAAAGGCCGAGAACCATTTATTCGTATGCAGCTCTGGTTGAATGGTGAGCTGGGACAGTGTGTCCTGCCTGCACAAGGGCAGCAACAAGGACAAGGTAATTAAAATTCCACTATGTTGTTTGAGTTGAGGAGGAGGAGATTTTTTTTTTCCTTTTTCTTTTTTTTTCTATTTTCTGTATATTTTAAATTTTTTTTTAAATTTGCAGTCAGCCAGCCTTGCAGCAGTGCTGGTCCAGGCGTTATGGAAGTGGCACCATCCACCCTGGCAGCCCAGCCAGTCCCTAAGGGGATGTGCTGGGAATGTTTACAAACGTTTATGTGTAATTGATAAGGAGCAGTTATCAAGTTCCTCATTAGGGTGATATTATCTAGGCATGAATATGACACGCAATCCCAAAAAATTTTGGCCAAAGAGCTGGAAAATGTTGCGCGCTGTTTCCTAGGGTTGCACAGGGGATTTGGATTGTTCCAGGGAGAATATCGATTGCTGTCTCAGGAGGTGAGCTGGAAAACTAAGCTTTAAAGGGGGAGTGCTGGGTTGCAATGACACTTTTATTGTGGCTGTCTTTTCCCCTAATACCTGTTGGCACAGAAAAGCCAGGCTGGAGCCTGGCCTGGGTCCTACCTTTCTGTGCCATGAGTTAACTGAGCAGCGAGCCCTTGCCGAGATCAGCACTTTGCTATTTGTTGAGCCTGCTTACTTGTTTAGTTTGTGGTTTGGCTTCTCCTTTTATTGTTCCCTGATTTTCCTCTCCTCTCTTATCTAGTCCTTCACTCTGTGACATCATTACAGGATTCCCTACAGCAGGGATGTGCAAGCTCAGGTAATCAGCTGGTTTCAATGATTTGCTCTGAAATAATTCTCTGTGCTTTTGTTGCGTTTGCTTTGATGCTGAGAGGTTTCTCACGTTTTGTTGTATCATACAGGAGTCCCTTCAGTTTTTTTTTTTTTTATTAATGCAGTTAATTCCTCCTTCTCTCCTTGTTGCTATGGCAGATGTAGGGAGCACGCATATTTAGCTGCATATATTAGGTAAAGAGACTCTGTCTGATCTTAGAGATCATTGGCTCTGTAAAGGGGTTTTTTTGCCATAGTTCAGCTTATCAATGTGACATGTGACAATGGCTGTAAAACAAGCCCTTGGTTTGTAATGTGATCCACATACTCCAGCTGCCTCGCTCGCTGGTAGGTTTTTTTCCACTCTCCTTTGCACAAAATCTGCTTTGTTAATCTGAAGGTGGGGACCAGACAACGTTACGTCTTTTTCAAGCTTCGTTAAATATTCCCAGCTGACCTTTTTTCTCCTTTCCTCCATTCGCAAAAAAAAAGTAAAAAGAAAAAAAAAAGCAAATGCAGCAAAGCTGAGTGTCAGGGAAGTGAGTGGCTTTAGAGATGGTCACAGGATAGGAGGGAGGCTGGGACAGGAGAGAACAGCTGTGTTCCTGCTGTTAGATACCAAACTCTACCCACACAGCCTCGTACCAATGAAATGCTTCACTGACGTAAAACAATCTAGAAAAATACCCATGCCCTGCTCTGTGCTTACAGCCAGTGCCTTGTGTTGGAGAATTGCTGCATTTCAGGGCACAGGCAGGGATGGGTTGTGCTCTTCTTCCACCTTTCTGCTATTCTGAAATACTCCCTTTTTTCTGCAGCTCGCTGGCTTTACTCTAAATATCCCAACCAAAGTGCTTTTTTCTCTCTACTGGGGAAACTATTTTGCATTCTAAAAGATTTTACTGGAAGAAAATTCATGATGATATTCTGTCCACGTTTTTCTTAAGGAGAACAGTCGAAAATAAATATATAAAAGGAAAAAAAAATGCCCCCAGTAAAAACAAGCCATGAAAACAAAACCAAAATGGGAGAAAATTATTTGCAATCATAGGGCTATTGTTACTCATAGCCAAGCATTTAGGGAACATGGAAATTTCCTGTGATGGTTCATTAAAAACATGCCATTGAGTACTTTTTTTGTGGCATCAATGCCGTGCAAGAGTGTCACAGTTACAAATGCCTGAGACGGCGTGGAAAATATGAGTAATTAATTGTAGCCATTTTAGGGGGAATTCGAAATCAGAGGAGCTGGGAAATGCTGCATTGTTATTGCTAATCTTCATATTTATGACTAACTCTAATTATAAAAGATGGAAAGGCAAGCCCATAGTATTAAAATCCGACCACCTCCTGGATTCCCGGGGGGATCGCTGGGAGCTGAAAGTGATTTCCTTCAGGAAGTTCAGTTTTGCTGCCGGGATATTTTGTTCCCTCCCACACTCCCAGTGTCGTTTGTCAGTTCCTGCCCTTGAGCTAATATTTTGTGAGGTGACACGTTCCTATCAGCTAATAAAATCATGTTATTGATGATTGTCCTCCTTCGTTCCTTAAAGCCGACTTACAAATGAGAAAATGGGCTCGTGCCCTTTGCTACCTCCTCTCGGAGGATTAAAAATAGAATTGTTGTACAAAATGTTCTTTTCTTGGTGCCTTTCTCTGTGTGGAGGAATAAGGAAGGTTGTGACACCAGGCAGAACAAAAGAGCAAAAACCAAGTTATTTGAATGAGGAAGGGCAGTTTGGTAATTTCTTTTTTTTTTTTTTTTTAGCAGCTGTTCTGTAATTAAAAATGCAGCAAACAGTTTGGAAAAGGTAATAATAATTATGCATTTGTGAAAGATCCATCACTCCAGGGCAGGCAGAAAAAAAAAAAAGAGAGAGACAGCTCCAATTTTCTGGTCTTCTGAGACATTTCCCAGGAAAATCAAGGCAGAGAAGGTTGCATACTTGTAATTTTAAAACAGAAATTAATCAGAACAGTTTTGAAATGAGGAAAGGTCTGGAGCCTTTTCCATGTAATATAATTGGCTTGGAACTTGTTGAATGCATGAAGGGAAAGAAGTGAAATTAAACTAATACACTCAGTGGCTCCTGAGTGCTTTGCCAAGAAGGTCTTCAGTGTACAGAGTGTCAACATGCATAGTAACGACTCAAACTTTTATTAGCTGGGAGTATTTTCATTACTGTTTGGCTCCATTCTATCAAACTAGCAAGATTTTCTGGATTTCTGAGCCAGTTAGTTACACTTCTAGATCATAAGGTTTTGATTAACACCTCATTCATGAAAATCTCACCTTTTGTCCAGTAATTTTTCCATTTTCACGTGCGGACAGATGGGCCCATCAGTGTTTCATATAATGAATGGATAAACATATATGTATTTATAGATTTATATATATGTTGAGATAAGCCAGGCTTGGTTTCCTTCTTTGGAAGCTGTATTCATGAATTTTATTTTAAAAAGCCTATACCAAAATGACAGACAGGTATATACCTGTATTTTCTGCCTGTGTGCTTTCCTCAAGGCTTGGTGATTTTGTGCAAGTTTCAGGGAACATGTTTCACACAAAAATGGTGTCTGTACCCTAGGTGGTCAAAAATAGTATTGCTGTGCCTTTTCTAACATTTTTTTCTGTGTATTTCTTTCCACCTAAATGCTCTAATGCCCTTGGGTAAATCTGCCTTTTTAATGATTTATGTGTCAAAAGCATGGACCAAATCACATGGAAAAAAAAGTTGAATTAGTGTCACCCAACTGCATCAGCATTTTTTCATGATGAATTTGGCCCTTATTTAGTTGCATTACTGCTGATGGGAGCCGGGGTGGGTTTGAACAGTTGCCATGTGCCAGGAGAAGGCTCAGATATTTTTCTAAATACTTGTACTGTGCACAGCTTTTATTAGTTGGTTTTATTTTGGAGGTTTGTGCTGCGTATCTATAGGAGATGGAGACAGAGTTTCCTTTCTGGTGCTGTTGATTCCGTGGCTGCTCGCAGGAAAGCTGAATTTTTGCACTCACTTTTTTTCTTTATCCTCTGTGAAGGACATCCACTCTCTATATACTACATTAAAGGCTTGCAAATACTCAGTGGGAAGAAGACGTGCCTTTTTGGTGTGTGTTTCTGTAAGGGTCGTCTTATGACCTAATGTGGAAATCTTCATTTGCCGATACAGCTGCGGGTGATCTCAGGGGATTTTGAATTTCCCTTTTGTTTGTCTTCCTTTCTGGGTATCATCCATCATTCCTAACCTCATGCTGCTTAGCAATAGTAACACTCATGGGAGTTGAAGAAAGGATTATAGCAGCATAAAATGGGGAGCTAATTAGAGCTTGTTTCAAAATCAGAATCTAGCTTGAGATAATTGCGTATTATCTGGTGATTTAAAAACCCGAGATCTACTGTATTTAGATCAACTAAAATATGCATAAAAGCTTTCTTTTCAAAATAAAGCATTTGTAACAACGGGGAGATTACTTCTTATCATCCCTTGGGAAGGCAAATTGGAAAAACCTCAGGATGGTTTAGTGTTGTTGTGATATGAACAGCGAGATCGGGGTGTGATGGCAAAGCCATTTATTGCTGTAGTACAGATTCCTGTAACATTTGCCAGTACAGAAGCTGCTGAGTGGGCAGGTAGTTAACTGTGTGCTGGGTGGGTATTCCCATTTTCCTGATACCAGGAGAATTCTGTCACGTTGGCTACTCTGGGAGAAACAAAGTAGGGAGAGAGTGTGTTTCAGGCTGGCAGCCCAAATTTGGGAATACCATCCTGATGCACTTCTGGGAAGAGCTCAGTAGCCTTGTGGTGGCAAAGGAGAAGCTCTTACCCCCATCTCCCTGTGTTTTATCATCTTTTCTTGCATTGGTTTGGTTTGTTTGGGTGCGCAGAGCTGTCCAGTGATGCTCCAGAGCCCAGCAGGGAGAGCTGAATCCTTACACTGTGATATCACCAAAATGATTGGTGCAGTGATGCTGACAGACCTTCCCAAACTGGAGCTCTTTTTTGTTGTTGAATCAAAAAAAAACAAACCCAAGAGAGATGGTTTTGCAGTCATTTGCTGGCATTCCAGGTTAATAAAAATGTATGACATGAAATGTTTGTGGTTAATGTAGTCTGTGAAATGGAAGAGAAGGGAGATCACATGGCTCAAACAGCCGACTGCAAGAATTCCTTGCAGAGATATTTTGTGTTTGATGACCAATTATTGAGTCTTGGACTTGGGAAAGTTGTGGCCTTTTGTGTGAGGTGCAAATGTGGTTTTAAAGTTCAGAGCTGAGTAAGAGTTACCTTCATGCTTATCCTTGGAGCACCCTGGCACATCCTGGTGAAGTTTCCACATTCTTTCTGTATGGTTTGGGATTGGGCTCAGGAGCAGTTGTCTGTGGCTGTCTTGATTTCAAACCATAGGGTATCAGTTGGCTCCTCATAAGGGCAGCTGTTGTAGTCTGTCTGTAACATGTGTGATCATCCTCTGTGCCATTTCCCTGACATTTGGATCATGAAAACCTCCCTGGCAGCCTTTCTGGTACCAATAAAACCAGGAGAATGGCTGTCAAGGCACCTCACTGGGACCTGGGAATGCAGCTTGAAGTCAGTGCCTCAAGTTGGTTCTGAACATAACACTGGCTCTGCTTCCTGGCCATCAGCTGGGCATTCCTGTGTCCTGCCCAGGCTGCCTCCCACAGCCCTGCTCCTTTTCCATCAGTGATGCTTTACAAACAGTCAGTATTTGTGGAGAAATCCCTCTCCTGGTTGTATCCTTCTCTATCCATGGAACCACTCAGTGATTAAATTTGCAGAAGATGACTCCATCCTCACTGTGGTCGTGGCTTTGCTGCTACAGAAGGGCCAAAGTAAAATACAAAATCAGGGAGTGAACACTTTTCTAGGCAGATACTCCTTGTGATTCAATTACAACGATCATGTTCATACAGCAAAGAGGAGACCTGTGCTGGATTCTGAAGGTAAATTTAATTCATTCCAAAGTGCAGTTATGGACTCCTAGCATTTTTTGGAGAAGTTACCCAGTCACGTTGCAGCTATGTTTTATTTCTGTGGTTAATTTGGGAATGTGGATCCTTGACGTTCACTCCCCCTTTGTGTGAGATTCCCAAGGAAGGAGTTCAAGTGTGACCTTAAAGTCTTCATTTTCAAAGAGGAGAATTAATAAATAATTTTTTTTAAGCTGTGCGGAAAAAAGAAACTTTCCTGACCATTATTACCTCAGGCTTTTCAGGTAGTTCACGGAGTAGCAGTTGGCATGAGAGTTGCTAAAAAGGGGGTGCAGTTAGGGAGAGAAACCCATGGCCATTGAGTAGTCGAGCTCTGTAAATTCCACTGTTGTTCATTTCAATACTTATTACTTCATCACATTAATTACCAGCATTTCCCTTCCCCTCTGCGTGCGCATTCGGGCCTCCCCTGGGGAGGGGCCCACACCCCCCCACACTGCCAAACCACAGAGGGGCTGGGTGGAAAACGAGGAGCTGATAGATGGGAAAGGCAAATTCCAGAGGCACTGGAGCAGCACAGACACAGGAGCGAGGCCGTGGCTGGGGAGGCCCAGCAGCCCCGGGCAGGGTCAGCAGCCGCGGTGGCGGCCGCGTTCTGTCCCCCCTGGGCTGGCAGCTGCACAAGAGCTTGGAAAGGCACTTCTCCAAAGGGAGCAGATGATTTTCTCTTGGGGATAGAAGGCTCTGGCAGCTGGCAGAAGCTCACGTTGGTCTTTTGGCTGCTGGTGGGGAAAGTAGGAGGCTGCAGGTCCAGCCCTGTGGCCACTGGTGGGATGGAGATGGCCACGGTACCCTCAGCCCACCCTGGGCAGCAGCCCAACTGCTGCTCAGCAAATTACCAAATGCTTCTCCACTGGATGAAAATTACCTTGCTTTCAATTCAAAGAACAGATAATGGGCTATTTTCCTCCCAAAATACTGTGGAAAAAGGTGTGTGAGCACCAAATGTGCTGGTTGTTATTTCCATCTTATAATTGGGATAGAAATCCTCTTCACCCAGCAGCTCTGAAACAGGGAAATAAACAGCCTGTTCTGATTACAGAGTTACATATTGCTTGATAGCAAATCATTCCCAAGATGAGAAAAAAAAAAGGATATTACCAGAAAATTAATGTCTTCTAAGTTACCTTCTAACCTGTCCTTTACATTAGGGTGTGAGAGAAACTTACAAATTTGTCTCACCTCATTTGTTGCGTGTTGGAGGGTTTTTTAATTTGCCAACAACCTTCCAGAGAAACAGCAAATGAAAGAATCCAGTGATTATTTTAAAACTGATGAGAAATGCAACTTGCATTGAAAACAAAGCAAAGTGGATTTGAGATCAAATTTAAATAGAAGTGAAAAGAGAAAGATAGCCAATTAAAAAGCCAATGAAAGGAAGAAATACAATTACAACAAGAAATGTAAAACAGGCCTGATGGTATATGTTCAGTATTTATACTTGTCAAAGATACTTCTGATGGCAACTTGTCACACAATCACAGAATGGTTTGGGTTGGGAGGGCCCTTAAAGCTGCTCCAGTCCCACCCCTACCGTGGGCAAGGACACCTTTCCCTATCCCAGGTTGCTCCAAGCCCCGTCCAACCTAACCTGGAATATTTCCAGGCATGGGGCAGCCACAGCTTTTCTGGGTACCCTGTGCCAGGGCCTCCCCACCCTCACAGGGAAGAATTGCTCCCCAATATCCCATCTCTCCATGCCCTTGTAAAAGCATCCTTCTCTGTTTGCTGGAGTGAGGTGTTCCCTTCTGGTCTCATCTCCAGACAGAGATCTCCCCTTTTCTTGCTGCTTCCCTGGGATCCTGGGATGCTTCTGGAATGGGTTCCCACACGAAGGAGGTGTGAGATTGACCACGGTGCAACCACAGCTGTGGTTAGTGTTTGTTTCTCTGGTTTACCGCTCTGGAACTTGGGTCCTAAAAATAGTGCAAGTTTGAACTGGCAGATGTTTCATTTGTCCTTTAGGAGAGGACCAAAATTAGCCTCTCATTTTGGCACCTAAATAAAGCAACTTAACTGCCTTTATGCGAACTTTGCAATTACTGTCTATTGAAGTTGCAACATTTTGTTGTGTTTGATGGGGAAGGGCATTATATAAGCCACACCAGCACCTAAAAAGCCACCAGACCTTGAAAAAGAGAGGACGAACATGAACAAGTCCAACTGGGTTTTCTGGGGGAGTCTGATTCGGGTGATTGGTCATTTCTTTTTTACTTTTTTTGATCCAAGACAGGTGTTTTCCCTAATGATGGTTTCATTAAGAAGAAAAAAAAAAAAAAAGAAAGAAAAAGGCAAAAGTACCTTAGAAATGCTCAGAGAGCTGTCTATTGTAAAGGGAAAAACATTAATAAAAGGACAGCAATGGTTTCTCTAATTTTCAGAGAAAAATCTGCACAGAATGCCTGAAGCTGGGTTAGCAGTGGGACTCCCCAGGGGCAACAGAAAGATGTTATAATCAATTACCACATCATAACACTGATGTATGATAATTACTGAGTGTTCCTCCTGAGATAGTGCAGCATTTGGCTGGGATGCGGCTCTTTCATGGTCCACTGCCTGATTAATATGCAAATAATAGGCTGATTGCATGATGAATGCAGAAAATGAGTTCGCTGATAACGTGAGCACCGAAGCGGGAAGATGATAAATTACTTTTACTGACTGTCCTACATTAAGTACCCTTTCTCAACAATTTTATCACAAATTAAGTAAAGCAGTATGGAGAGATTATGAGGATGTGTAAAATAATGTACCTTAATAGCTTTTATAATATTGTTGCGTACAATGTAAATGTCATTTTGTTTCAGCACTTTCCCCAGCACTCCTCCAAAAAGGAGGATCTTTAGTGCAGCACTGCTCAGGGTCAGTCTTGTTTCTCTCCTCTGCTGAGGGTGGGAAATGGGGGTTCTCTGTTGGGAAGGGGAAAGGAAAGGAAAGGAAAGGAAAGGAAAGGAAAGGAAAGGAAAGGAAAGGAAAGGAAAGGAAAGGAAA
>VZUI01012292.1:0-15334 GCA_013401135.1 Cettia cetti | reverse complement strand
CGCGCGTCTTCTCTCCCTGGTTCACTCTCAGAATCAGTCTTAAAGATACAGAAACTCAATATACAGCACAAACAGAATCGACGATTGGGGATACAAACATCATAAAGTCACCCTAGGACACAGGGTCAGCTAGGACAGGTTGGCTAGGACTGTATTCAGGCAGGATTTGAACTATCCTAGGATGGTGGGGGTCATTGACTTCTCTGGAAAACCCATTCTGGTATTTAACTGCCTTAATGGTAAAAAAGGTATTTTCTTGTGTTGAGGTGGAATTGGCTGTATTTCATTTTTTTCTGTTTTCTCTTGTCCTATCACTGAATACAACTGAGAAGACTCTGGCTCCATCTTCTTTATCCCCCTCATCAAGTATTGGTACATACTGCTAAGATTCTCCCTGAGCCTTCTCAAGGCTAAACAGTTCCAGCTGTCTCAGTCTTTCTTCATGATGGGGTGGCTCCAGCCCTTCAACCATCATTAAAGTGGCAATTTAATGGCACTCCTCTGAGTTTACTCCAGTATGAAATCCAGTCTTTTTCCCTAGTGATCGTGATTGGACCCATCAGTCCAGAATTGTCTCACCAGTGTTGAGTACTGGAGAAGGAAAACCTTCCTCAACTGTTGGCAACACTTTGCTTGAAGGCTGTTGTTCTTTGCCACAAAGGCATGTTTCAGATGCAGGTTCAAGGAGGTGCCCACTAGGACTCCCAGATCATTTTCACAAAGCTGTTTTCCAGGTGGCTGGCCCTTCATCAGCCCCATCAGAAGCTGGTTTTTTTGTTGTACTTGCAGGGTCCTGGAGAAGATCCAGTTGATCTCTTTCTCATAGTTTCTGGAGCTGTGCAGTGTGCTGACCTTGTCACAGCCACATCACATGGTGACACAGACCCTTCAGCAGCCTGTGGGCAAAGCTCCATTCCCACCAAGAGGTCTCAAATGCAGAGGGATGCACCCTTTCTCAGGAGCTTGGTCTGAAGGGAGGTCTCTGATGTACCAGGGATACTCCAGAGGGTTCTGGAGACCGTTCCCTGCTATGTGCCAGGACCATTGGGGAGCCCCAGGGAAGTTTCTGGTCTCTCTGAGCAGCAATTTCTGTGTCTGCTGCTCTATGCTTGTGGTGCACACCAGCACTGATGCGGCTTGCCACTGAATTAATTGCAAAGATGCTGACAGGTATTTGCACTTCCTATTGTGCTGTCTTTTTTCTAGGTCCCAAAGTGTTATTAAATCCTTAAATATAACATTATGTTTTGACTCTTGGTACTGTCTACTGGGCAACATAATTTGCCCCTTCAGCTACTGATGAAAATAAAGCCCAGAGTGGGATAGCATCTGAACAGAGATTACAGACTAAATTGCCAGGAAAGGAGATCAAGCATCCTAACCCTTATCTCATTGCCTGCATTACATTTAACTTTTATTTGCTGTGGATTAGTAACTCTCTGCTATTACCAAGGAAATGTGAGACTCCTGGGCATCTGGCACACCCACAGTGCACCCTTACCATTGATGAATAGGAAAGGAAGCATGAGTATACTCCAGTGCATGTCAGAGATCCAAGGGAAAACAAGCTATTGAAAAGAGATAAACAAGATTACCTGAATGAAATCAAGAAATACTTTCAGAGGAGGCTAAACTGTTGTGTTTGTTTAGAGCTCTCCAGCAAAATCAAAGATTTGATGCTTTTTTGGGCAAAGAAGTGTCAAACACTCACTGCTGTCCTGGAAATGACACCCTGCAGAGGGTCTGCCACAGATGTTGTATTCATCATCCTTATTTTTATTGTCAAGAGGTACTACTGAGTACCTTTGTATAAGAAGAATTGAGATGTCCTTGGTAATACAGCTTCCAGTACATTGGACAGGGGTATTTTGCTATTTTTGGTGGCTTTTTGAAGGAGTTTGTGACTCAGAGGTCCATGT
The DNA here is from genome assembly GCA_013401135.1 of Cettia cetti. NCBI lineage: Eukaryota > Metazoa > Chordata > Aves > Passeriformes > Sylviidae > Cettia > Cettia cetti. The sequence continues at coordinate 13,415 of VZUI01012292.1, read as the reverse complement.
CTTCAAATCCTTACTCACATTTCACTTGGGCAAACCTCCCACAGGTTATAAAAATGGAGACTCTGGAATCTACTCCAGAAAAAGGAGGGAACAGATCAGTCTCCAGAATTCAGAGATACAAAATGCCTTCCATGAGTCAACAGGCATAAAGCAGCATGAGTGGGAAAATACCCAGCAGAAAGTAATTCCTGCAGCATGGACACTTCCTTCCCATTCTGAGCAGTTGTTACAAGGATGTGCATGTGTTTGCAGACCTCGCTGTGAGCAAATTCAGAAGTGAGAAAATGAGCTGAGTGTGTGTTGGGCAGATAAATTTCATCCGGGAGAGCAGTTTGGGTGTTATAAAATATTTCTGAGACTGAAAGGTGCTACTCTATGAGTTGCTCAGTTGAGGTAAGAGATGTGCTCCTCTAGGTCATTTAAACACATGTGGGAAAATCACTGTGAATTGTGATAATCTAAGATTTAATTTTTATTTGTTCCTGCATTATTATTATCTGATCATTTTAATCGCTTCTTTTATATGAACATGCGTCCCCTGAGAAAAATTCCTGCCTTTTCTCACACCTCGTGATTATATATATACAAATAGCATGAGGGAGAAGATGGACCTTTTCTTCTATATTTAAACTGAAAATCTCATTCAAAACAAAAATTTTCCATTGACATGAACAGCAACATCTCATGATGATCAGAGTGAAGAACAAGGGATTGTCAAGTTCATTCTGAATTTCAGCAGCTCTCACTTTAAAGGCCAGCACCACACTCCAGCAGGCCAACACCTTTTCTCTCACAGTAGCAGATATGTCGTCCCACTCTGAGCTTCCTGCTTTGGGGAAGGAGTGCTGTGGGCCTGAAGCAGCTCTGGTTTTATCCAGAGGCTCAGTTTCCTTGACACTTCTCAGTCAGGTCAAGTGTAACCTTTGTGCTGATCTTATTCAGGCTGGTGGCTTTTGGCAGCAAGAGAGGGTTACATGTTCATGCTGGTCTACTTAGATGTGACATCATCCTTGGATACAACTGGACAAAGTGGATCGAGGCATTTGTAGATCCTGTCAAGCACAGAGCTGTATTTAATTAGCTCAGTCTAATGCACAGAGACTTTTGCCTCTCCTGGTGCCTGCTGGGCCCACGGCTCAGTGGCTCAGTGCCCTTACTGTGCTCTGCACCCTTCACTAGGGTCTCCTCTGACTGCAGACGCTGTGGAAGCCATGAACAGCAGCAATCATCACTTTTTACCACTTCTCCTGGCTGAAATATTGCAGTTTTCCCTCCCTGGAAGGGAAATTGTATTTCAGTTTTCCATAACATTTTTTGCTACAGACCGGAGGATTTTACTGCTCTGCTGAAGAGAGCAGATATTTGTTTGCTAATATAGGGGAGATTTTCATGTATGTCAGACTAGTATTTTATAGGTAGAGCTAGCTTCCAGCCACTCTGGGTACCTAGAAAGCAGTGTGTTTTGCTTTTTATTTGTTCTACAGGACTCTTGTTGATTTGACTTTCCACCTCAAAGCTTGAACCATATTTCTGATTATTTTCCAAAGAGTAAATCATAGGTGGAGAGTTTAAGAAGGGAAAGTCCAAAAATGTGGATGTTTCTATAATGGAAAATAAATATGTAGACCTTTGGAATGTGTTGCAATTTACTGAAAAATGCAATCTGTTCTTTGAGTATTCTTATGAACAGTGAAGAAAGCGCATCTGCTGTAGTGTGAGAATACCTCTAATTATTTCCCCTTGATTTTGTGTTAATGCATCTAGACCTTAGGGCAGGGAAGAGTGTGTTGTATCTACTACAAATAAATCAGTGCAATTAACTGCTGATATATGCAAACTGACCTTAAGTGCTAATACATGTCTGCTTCTAATATCAGGAATCTAGCTTAGAACAGGCAGTAAGGGGATCTGGCCTTGGATCAATGAAGGAAATGTCTTGAACAAATTGGGACCACAGAGGTCAGTCTTCTGAAAAACATAATTAAATTGGGACTGCACTGGAAGCCTCACACATCAAAGAAGTGCAGTGATCAAATGATTAGGGAATGAAGGGGGGTGGTTGGATGCAGCAGAAAGCAAGAAAGAAACAGCAAAGAATGTGTAAGACAGCAGCTTTAGAGATGGTATTTGAGAAGCAGAAAGAGTTTAGAGACACAAAAAAGGAAAACTAGTCAAAGACAGACTAAGTAAAAAAGCCCAAAATGTGTGAAACAAATACCAGGATATGCTGGTACACAGTAGAAAGTAAAGAGTACGTAAGGAAATGAGAAACAATAAAGCATGCAGAAAGGCAGTATTAGGAATGCAACAAGAAAATCCTTGGGTAATGGAGCCTGTTGTTGGCAATATAAATTTAAATGCAGCGTATAGCAGCTGGCTGCTCTTATCTGATAAGACTGTCATTCTGAGCATAGTTGGTGAGCAGGAACTGCAAAGTGAAGCAGAATATATATTTGAAATATTGGGGTCTTATGTATTTTATTTTATCGCATGTTTTCCCTTAATTTTAATTTTAAGAGACTTGTTCTTTTTTTGCTGACTTAGTGCCAGTGAAAGGTGCTGCACAGAGAGCCCTGGGGATTGAAGACTTTTGTTTCCTCATAAATAAACATAGCCAGTGTAGTAGGAAATCAGCTTTCCTCATCTTGCTTTCCACTCACCTTCCTCCAGACTAACCTGAAAGGCTTTCCATCTTTCCTGGAACAAGGTCTCCGCAGAGCAGACGGAGTTTGACGAGCAGCTCAACATGAGCTGGCACTGTGCACTTGCAGCAGGGAAAGCCAACCATATCCTGGGCTGCATCCAAAGCAGCGTGGTCAGGAGGGCCAGGAAAGTGGGTTTACCCCTTCACTCTGTTCTTGTGAGACAACACCTACAGAACTGTGTACAGTTCTGTGCTCCCAGCATAGGAAGGATGTAGAACTATTGGAGCAAATGCAGAGGAGGGCCATGAAGTTGTTAAAAGCACTGGAGCACCTCCCCAATAAAAACAGGCTGAGAGAGTCAGGTCTGTCCAGCCTGATGAGGAAGGGGTTGCACTGAGATTTCACAGGAACCTTCCAGTATCTGAAGGGAGACTACGGGGAAGCCAGAGAGGGACACTTCCTCAGGAACTGTACTAACAGGACAAGGAGGAATGGCTTCAAGCTGAAAGATAGTAGATTTAGATTAAATGTTAGGAAAAAGTTCTTTACTGTGAGGGTGGTGAGATACTGGAACAGGTTGCCCAGAGCAGTTGTGGATGCCCCATCCCAGGGGGTGTTCAACACCAGCTTTGTTGGTGGTTTGAGCAACCTGGTCTAGTGAAAGTTGTCCCTGAGGAACAGGGAGAACTAGATGATGTTTAAGGTCCCTTCCAGTCCAAACCAATCTACGATTCAATCAAACAGAACATTCATGGAATCATAAAATTGTTTAGTTTGTAAAAGGCCTTCAAGATCACTGAGTCCAGACACTAAACCATGTCTCTAAGTGACACATCTACTTGTTTTTTTTAAATACCTTCAGGGATGGTGACTTAACCACCTCCCTGGGCAACATGCTCCAGGGCTTGATAAACGTTTTGGTGAAGAGATTTTTCTTATATTCAATCTAAACCTGTTCTAGTACAACTTAAGGCCATTTCCTCTTCTACTGCTTGATACCTGAGAGATTAAATCAACTCCCAGCTGCCTACAACCTCCTTTTAGGTAGTTGTAGAGAACAATAAGGTCCCCCCCGAGCCTCCTTTTTTCCAGGTGAAACAGACCCATCTCTCTCAGACACTCCTCATAAGACTTCTGCTCCAGACCCTTCACCAGCTCTGTTGCCTTTTGGAAAGGGGAAAAAGCCTTCAGTCTCATTAGCATGACTAAAATATCATTATGTACTTGTACTGCTGTTATTTATAAAATAATAGATCAGGGACGCTTTTGATTTCCTTTCTGTTTGCTTTCCTTTTGCTGTTTCCTGGTGTATTCATTTGTAGCAGTCAAGGTTTCTTTGCAGTCAGGAATTTTTGAAACCTATTACATACAAACTTCCTACTGGTGACAGGTGAGTCTCTGAGCTGTGATTAAGCCATTGAAGAAGAAAAATGTGAGATGTCAGGAAAGGAAGTACCTTTCAGGGGCTTCTGTTCTGCAGGCACTCAGGGCAGAAGAGGGGCACTGGGGACAAAGTCACTTCAGCCATACACAGACACACACTGCCTCTGCCTTCTGCTGACTGTCAGCCTTGGGGGGATGAAGAGCCAATGACTGAGCTAGAGAAAAGGCTGTACAAGATGTCTTTTATCCATAATCTCTCTTCCTGTGCCATGACAACAAACTTCCCCATAAACTGTTTTTACATGTGCACACATTTTCCAGATACTGATTAGCAGAAGTCAGTACTTGTAATTATCTTACAGAGGAGAAAGAGAAGTTAATTGAAGCTCCTCCAAGGTTACATACATAGCAAGATGTGCTGAAGTCACCCAGGAGTTTATGTTAAAGCCAGATTTGTTCCCCAAAGACACATGCACCGCATCTCTCCTTTCAATGTAATTATGTAAGCACTATCCATGACACCAGATCCGTGTTAAAACGTTGTACAGTGATATGCTTTACATGTGGAAACATCACTGTGCAAGGAGAAGGCATGAGAGTTGGGTTTTCCATGAGGAATGTGGTGAATTATCTTGGGCAAAACATTTGAGGCAGATTGTGCCTTTTCTTACCCACCTCTTAAAACTAGGTAGAAGTTTGCTCTTTTTGAAAGTGTGAAAGAACTACCAAAAGTCCTCCTTTCTCTTTCCCATCCATTTACAGCTGTTTGGCAATAAGTAACTGTGTAACCAGATGCAATAAAGTCTGCAATTTTGAAAAGCTGCTCTTCTTCTGGTAGAAGTAATGGGAATGTTAAATCCTCCAGAGAAACAGTATCTTGCATGTGAATCAAAAAGGGAGAAGTTCTAGAAAGAGAAATTTAATGGACAGATCTAGTGCCATCCAAAGTGAAAAGCAAAAAAGTACAGTAGAAAGAGCCCAGAGACTGTGGAGGCCATGTGTTGTGTCATGGAATGGCATAGAAGGGTTCTCATATTTCCTTCTCAGAACTCTGCCAAGTTTTCACTGAACCATGAGCTAACCACAGAGACAAGCCACTGGGGTTGTATTCCCTGTAACAGGGGACCTCCCACCAAATGCCCATGCTAACATCCTTAGGAATCCTGGGGCATTCAGATAAAGTGATTCTTTTGGGGGTTTTTTTTTTGGTTTTGTTTTGTTTTGTTTTGTTTAATGTGGACTTCAAATTTGCCTTGCTTATGTTTCAAAGAATTTCCAGATCTTTGCATAACACTTCGTGTGCCAAATTAAATTTATGAGAAAAAAAAAAATCAGATAAAGATCTTTAGTTCTGTATTGCTTGGATTTCCTAGCAGTGCCTCTTTGCATATAAGTTATACATGAAAGAAAAACTCAGTCTGCACTCCAAATAAAGAATACTTCCTACAGAATATTGGAAAGACTGTCTCTAGGGCTGAATGAAGACTCAATAAAAAAATAAATAAAAATATTTTTTTAAAAAGTAACAATCCCAGATAAAGAAAAGAATCCCAATTCTAATTATCCTGCTCTTCCTTTGATGTGGAGGGAAATAAGAATGCATAAAGACTTTTATGAGAACTAAATTAAGTTAAAGAGTTACCTGAGGATTTTCTGTTATGGCTCAGAGCCAAGGGAAATTTGGATTCAGCGCAGAAGAGGCCTTCAGTTGTATCTGCAGAAAGCAGTCGGATCTGTAGATGGACATTTATGTTTCATGCCATAGGCAATATCTCTGAGAGAGTTGCTCCTTAGCACCTTTGCAGCTCCTGTGTGTGCTCAAAATGAGTAAGAAACAGAACAACTGGTAACTTCTCTACTGTGCTGATAAAGCAAAATGTAGGATTGCTGTTAAGAACAAGATAAATAAATGAACTGGATGGCTAAAAATAGTAGAGGGGCCCAGCTTAGCTGACTCATGAGCTTGTAGATGAAATCTCACGGAGACTGGCACACAGCATTAAAATAGGATAAACGTGACAGGCATTAAATGAACTAGCAAAAATGAATGGACCTTCAAATGGTCTGTGGGAGAGAAAAAACAAACCAGCCCGAGCCATTTATAATTAGTGCTCAAGCCATTTATGATTAGTGGTGGTGAAAATGCTGTTCCTCATCTGCTGTGTATCTGTCATGAGAAATCACCATCCTGCACAGACATGACTGCACTGGAAAGCTCTAGGAAACTTCCCAGATAGACCCGCTGCTGATGCAATACACCTAAGTGTGGCTGTTTACCAAAAAGACACACTTGGATTTTCTAAAGGGCCTCTTTGTCTTCAGTTTGTGTTTGTATGCTTACAAGTAACTGCCTGCACATTTAAATTTTGAACATTACCAAAAACCATTCAGGTAGCTAAGCACTGTTTTGTGCCAACAAATCAGGCAGATAGAGCCTGTGCTTTCCAGTCAGTGAAGGTAGAATGATACAAGTGCAACTGTTTTCACAGGTAAAATCACACTAGTCAACAAAATCTGGCTATGATTATTAAGGTTATAATGTGCCATTCACAAGTTCTGGATAGAGCTATATTTTTTTTTTTTTCTATCTTGTCAGAAGTTTTACCCACTGGCAAGTATCAGCTCATGAGAAAGAGCTTGTTTGGAAGATGGCTCAGGTTTCATGGGACCACTTTGAGAGAAGTATTAGGTGAAGCATTCAAAATATCTGTTTCGAGTGTTTCTGAAATGTAATGTTTTCACTTGGAAATCATGCATTTTATGTAGATGTTTTTCTGAAGTACAATATTTGATGAATGAGTAAATCAAGCATGCCTATTGGATTTATGCTTTAGGACTGAATTAATCTACTTACTACAATCAGCACTCAGCAATTAAAAATTGAACAGTAAGCTTCAAGACAGATATAAATGAGACTGACCATGGCATTGCAGGTAGGCATCATTCTAGAGTAAAAATTTCCATCTTCTGCAGCACAAGAAATTTAGGCTAATTGCCAAAAGGAATTTCAGGCCCATGTTTCTTTTGCTCTGTTCTCTATGTGTGCATGAAGGCTTTTCAATCCTAGCTTCAAGTGGCATGATGCCAGATCAGACAAGGCCTGGCTTCCAAAGGGTGTGTGTCCCTAACTGACCCAGTCCTGGTATTATAGTATGACTGTGGAACAAGTTCAGTGCTTTTTAGACAATGGAGAACCTGCACAGCTCAGACTATCCTAACAGCAGAGTGGACTTTTGTCTAAAAAGGCTTTTCAGTGGCCAAGGTGTTGATAATGTCTGTCTTCCCTCTGGATACTCTGATTCCAAACATGAGGTGGACACAATGATGCATAATTTCCCTCACAGAAGTCTAACAAAGCTAACCAATTGTCTCTCCTCTGCTTTCATGAAAGTTACTATGTTCTTGAATGTATTCTTGAAAAGTGAGAGTAGTAAATAATTCTAAGGCTTCTGCACTTCAGATTTTATCTGAAGTGATGAAAATGTCCCAAATGTATTGTGGGAAAGTGCCAGACAGGCAGATGCTCGGAAGTACGCAGAATGTGTTCACTAAGTTTTATTTTCTCACAAAATGAATCTCAAAATCTTGACTAATTTTGCACATTTCTTAAAACCAAATGGCTTATAACAGTAACTTCATTTCAGCAAAGTGCTAGTTATAGTGAAGAGTGATCTAACAGACCTACACCTGGTGTCCTTTTTACTTAAGAGCTCTTACAGCATTTCTTAGGAACTGGGATATAAGTGCATTGTAGGTCTAAGTGCTCTAGGGTCACTACGGCTACTAGACACACACCATCAGGGACATCTTTGGCAGAGAAGCTAAAAAAACCCATAAAATATTTCTCCTGGATCAACACCTCTGTGAAAAATGAAAACATATAAGTGAATATGTTTATCAGAATTCCTCAGAACTCACTTCTATGTGTTAATATGTTTCTCCTACATATTTCTCAGAATTTCTTCCTCTGAGGAGACAGTAACTCTATCCCAGCTGAAACCAGGACAGCGAGCACACACACATTAGTGCTCAAAGTGCCCTTTCCATATATACTGCAAGAATGTGACTCTAGGAAGGAACTTCTACCGTAGTTTTCAAGAGCTTGCCTAAGAAGCATTTGCTAATAGTTTAACTATATCAAACAGGAACAAAATTTTTGCTGATTCTGAAATTTGTCTGAAAAGATTTGGGGGTTAATATTGTCTTTTAAGTCTTATATGTTAAAACTTCATAAAAGTGTCCACGGGGGTTTTTTGGCCTAAGTAGCCTGAAATGTGAAGAGGTGACTAATTCCAGAGACTAAGTGTGCTGGAACATTAGCATATGGATTTGTACTTTTAGGATATATGGAAAGTACTGGTTTTAATGAAACAAATTAGATATTTTAGTAAACTAGGAGAGATGAAAGCTACATTGATAATTTGGGGTTTTGACATATGCATTACTTCCATCTTGGGAGTGGTGAAGAATTGGGTGATGTTAGTATTTAGAAAAAGAAACAACATGACTGGTGTCAGGGAAAAAAATTGGGAAAGCATTATGAAAAATAAAGAAAAGCTTTCCAAGAATGCACACATAGAGACACAGGTTGTGCCCATGAAAGACTGAATGAGACCAGTATTTTCCTGTGTGAGAAAGCCCTGCCTAAGAAAATATTTGGTTATTTCCTTGTGATCTGTTGAATGGATTAAGGCAGCCTTCATAGAGTGAGCCCTCTTGTAAATTAGCTTTCATGCATTTTCCTTACCTCTCTTTTGGATGCAGTTACAACCAGCTTTTAAAAGACTGCAACCTCAACAAAAAATGTTCTTACATTTAGGACCATCTTATGAGGCAATTTTACTTGGACACATCTACCATTTTAGACTAGCTCTTCCTAAATACTGGCAAGATAAAACTGCTTCCAGGGCTAGAGAGCACAGAGCAGGTAGGAGAGTCTCCTAGTTGCTTGGAAACGTGAAAACAAGAGAACAGACTCGAAAGAATCAAACCACATAAAAAAAACCCCTCATGGTCGTAAGGGGGTGAAAAATATTTCTAGTTGCAAACTTGCTAGGGCTGCAATATTCAAGAAAAAAGTTGTATAAAGGACAATAAATTTGTTACATTTTACTCAGAGTTCCCTTTTTTCTGTTATTGTGGAAACAATATCAGTCACAATATGGGTGGATAGACAGCCACAAGTACCTGGAGAAACATGTGCTGTAAGTGTTTCCCCTTTATGATGTGCAAAATGTAATGTGGCTGGAGAAAGAACGCAGTTCATGTGCTAGAGCTATTAATTTTTTCAATGAAACCAGCTCCTTAAAAGGCCTAACCAAAACCTCCTTTGCATTGTCTGTATGCACCTGATGAAAATCAGCTTTAGCCCCAAAGAAGGAAGAAGCCTAGGCAAGCAAAAAAGACAAAAGTTCAACAAAAGCAGTGTTGGTTATCCTGAATTTGAGACTGTAAGCTGCTAGGTACAAATTTACTTTAAAACCCTGAAGAGTTTCTTAGGTGCTCACAAAGCCAGCAGTGACTTAGCACCAAGGCTGTGATTCCATGGAATTACTACTGAGGACACATCCAGGTGCAGAGATATTTACTTTCCTTGCAGGCACTGCAATTGCTTAGTGAGTGGAGCATGAACTACTTGCATGGATCAGGCAGAACACAAAACCTACCTATCCACAGTTTTTTGGCAATGCAATGGATTAAGGAGTAAATTTTGTCCTGATTTTTCTTATGAAAATATGTGTGAAACCTCAACCATCACTGCAATCCTTCAAGCTCTGCATTGAGGGTAGATTTCCTAGTCACATAAGTTCACTTAGAGATAAGAGAAGATAAAGAACAAGGAAAAGGGCAGCTCTCAGGAAAGAAAACCCAATTCCTCCATAGCACTTTCAAAACTGAAGGGAAGTATCTTAGCTCACCCATACAGTCCCTGGAGCCTGGGTCCCATGGTGCTTGGAAACAGAAAAATCAGAGCCACTACCCACCCACCTACCTCTCTTTTTAATTTTTTTCTTTCTCTTTTCCCCAGCCTTTATGATGCATATTATTTGTCTGCCAGTTACCTTGTGCTTGGCGCTGTGGTAGGCAAAGGTTATTGGATTTAAATGCAAAGTTCAATGAATATAGAATTAAAAAATGCCTTGGAGACATTGCTGAAATGAGATGCCAAATCCCAGAATTTGTATCTTTATGAGGAAAATTTTAATACAAAACACCAAGTTTTATGGCTCTGCACATATTAATTCATACCAATCCATGTTCTAAGAGGACTAAAGGGGCTATTTTTCTTTTTGGGCTGAGACATGAACTCCTCCAGATTTACTGACTTGCTGTGAGAAATATGCTTTATCAGGCTGATAGATATCTTTAAAATGTAAATCAGAATGGGGAGCTTATCACAAGACTGCCATTAGCAGCTTATAAAATTCTTGGTGTTTCAGTTAACAAGAGATCTTGTGAACAAGGTGAGCATACTGGTCAGCAAAAACAGACCTTAAACTTTACATTTTATTTTCTGTCTTACAAGAAAATTACCAGACATTAAATCAAAACAATTTTTATTATACATCCATCTCCATGGCAATTAGCAATTACAATGACTTTGTGAGGTGGTCTTGATTTTAAAGGATATTATTATAATTGTGCAGGCTCAAAAATTGCAGTATTACCTGGAATCATCCCTGGAAGTGCTCAAGTCCAGGCTGGATGGGGCTCTGAGCAGCCTGGTCTAGTGAAAGGTGTCCCTTGGCATGTGGGTTGGAAGTGAGATGATCTTTAAGGTCCCTTCCAACCCGAACCATTCTATGATTCAATCAGTCTATGAATTCTTACCTCATCTTTGGCCCAAGTGCTTTGTCTGGAGAGAGGAAGGAAAATCATTTTCCCTACGGAAGTCCCAGATTTTCTCCCCAAGGAGTCCTGTCCGTTTCTGTTGTCTCTAATGCCTTATAGGAAGTCCTTTGGGCTTATACCCTCTTAGTTGCATTGTGAACTGTTCACTTCAGGATTACATTGTAGAGAGGCCCAGGGCTCAGAAGCTTGAAATAACAATGCTAGCAAATGATCCCAAAGGCAAGAAATTTCCTCTGTAAACAAACAATATTTACATTAGTACTTTGAAGTGTGTGCAAGAGTTGGAATGACAGCGGCTGTTGCCAATTTGCCCTCTTGCTGGCAAAAGCACATGCTGCACTCTCTGTGACTTTCCTGCACACGTGCAAGCACACACAGGCAGATGATGTGCTTTCGAGCCATCCACAGATGGTTTCCCCATCAGGGTTTGCTTTGCCATTTAGGCCTCCTGCTTCACATCCTCCTCTCGGTGCTTCAGTCCCTATTTTATGTAATTAACTTCTGTTCCTTCCCCCATTTTTTACTTTTTTTCCTCGTGAATGCTCTTTATTCTGATGCTGAGAGTCAACCATCTCCCCCAAGCTCTGTGATATTTACCAGCATCCGGAAAAAATGTTGTTAGAGAATTGAGACACTTAAAGGAGACACGGCTGTCGCAAGTGTGCATTCACATTTTTGAATAGATATTCAGAGGGTGGGAATGTAGATGAGGGAGAAGCTATGAAAGGGCTTATTACTAATTAACTGTATCTATTTTTCCCCCTTTAAAACTTCTTTTTGTTTATCATTTCAGCTGGTAGGGTAATACACTAAATTAAAGCTGCATAATACATTTATAATTAAGATTGAAAAAGGCAATTGCCTGCTACTAAACCACCAATTGATAATATTGTAAGGGATATTTATAGCTCTTTGGTATGTATGTCACAGATTTGCATCAATAACACGCTTATCTCCAAACATTTTATTCAGTAGCCCTTTATTTACTATTGAAGGTAAGATTACTCTTCTCAAGCCATCCTTTCTAAAAGTGTCTCGCTTTCATCTTGTTTGTAAAGCTCAGCAAACACAGATGCTTCAGTAGTTTCCTCTGCTATGAAATAGTAATAACAGTATATAATTACCATCATCACACCATGCAGAAAACCTTGCCGTAAAGAACACACTCTACATAGTTCAGCGCTGCATTTCTACAGTCCCTTCTTTTTGACTCATCCTGCATATCCTGGAGAGGAGATACCAAGCCACCATACCCAGGGATGCATCAGGAACTTTTGGGCAGAGTCCCAAACAGAGGCCTTTAGTTTTCATTCCTTTCACAAGAAGGTAGAGAAAGACCTGTTTAAAGAGTTCTTTAAAAATTGCTGAAGTGATAGTTTTTGTTTTGTGTTTGGTGTGTCTTACTGGAGCTTTAATAACTCAAAACACCTGCCAAAGAACTGCATGATTGAGAAGGGATATGGCACATACCAAACAATGGTGCAAGTTTATATGGTGATTGCAGGTTAGAGAGAGGCAAAATGGCCACATTCAAAATGAAAACCTGAATTGTGCCTACAGCTAGTACCACAGGGCAGGGTCTTGGAGACTGGAGCACACCATCCTAGCAAAAAAGCCTGGCAGAGCCCTTATAAAAATTGTCTACCTGTCCCTTTCCTCAGAAGGAGAATGAGGGCTAGAAATGAATGATCTAACAATTCCTCAGCCCTGCTGGATAGCAGGGTCTGGGAGAAAAACAGAAAAAAGCAAGTTTCCTTATGTCCTGCACATGTGAGAAGAATGTCAGCAAATCTGTGTAAGTAAACATTCCCAACCCATGGCTTCAATTTCTGCCAGCCACAATTGCCTCTCAAAGCAAGCCAAATCATGAGCTCTGTTTATTTTTCAAAGACACATCCTTGAAGTTTGAGCTGGAAAAGTGCATGAGAGATTGGAAAAAAGGGAGATAATGGTGCAAAGAGGAATTGACAGTGTGCAAGGGAGGGCCATGAAGACAGGCAAGAGCTTCACTGTCACTACAACAGATGGGGTTGCAGTGTGAGAGCCTGTAGTTGTCAAAAAACTTACCAGGGACCTTAGGTAGCACAGTCTTCCCCTGGATCCCTTCTCTTTGACGCTAGATGCTGTCACCCTTTCTGTGGTTTGGCAGAGCACAGGGTGAAACCAGGTGGCAATTACACATGTGATTTCTGCTTCTAATGCTGTCTATCATTAATTTTATTATGAGTGGGCAAGTGGTTTGCCCCAGAACTGGCCAGATAATTACATGGTCATTACTAACCACATTACTGAAGGGTAAGAAATGCAGTTATTTTTATCCATAAAGTCAGCTGCTTCAACCCTAAAACTAATTGCACATTATTATGCAGCAGAAAGTAATTATTATAGATACTGATTCTAGCTTCTACTCCCAAAAAAGCAGACACTATTTCAAATGAAATCTTTCAGGATTTTAAATAAGCCCTGCAATCTGTGGAGAAAGAAAAGAAAGAAAATGAAAGAGAGAAAGAGAAAGAAAGGAAGGAAAAGGAAGGA
>VZUI01012280.1:0-44783 GCA_013401135.1 Cettia cetti | reverse complement strand
CCAAAGCCAGGAGTCCCAAGAGCAACTGCCCCCCACCCCTTCCTTTCCTGCCTTGGACAAGCACCCATAAGCACCCAGCAATTAGTTCCCTTGGCAACCCAATGGGGAAAAATTCCACAAACAAAAAAAAAAACCAAAAAAACCAAATTCAACCCCCAACAACCAGGCAAACAGGGAGTGATGAAAAAGTATTGTGCATAATAATAAACTAACTCAATTTTGATTCTGCTCAAACATGCTTTCATAGATACCATCACCTGGTGACAACTTAATGAATAGAAGAGCTGTTTCACTCTAGCCTTCCCAACAAAAGCCACCAAGAAAGAAAATAACACTTAAAATAATTGAGTCATCTGAAATGATGTCTATTAGCCCCTGAAATACAAATTTCTTTACTTAATTTAACTCTGTGAATTACATACTTCTCAAAAATCATGGTTTCATGATGATGAAAAACATGACATACCTTGCTGCATAGCTGTAATTTTTAGCAGTAAGATTATTCCTTTTCTTCTTGTACTTCTCCTTTTAATTTAACTTTTCTTTCATATGGGGAAGAAGAGCAAAGAAGAGCATGTAAGCTACAGTTTGAAGGGGTTTTTTACAAGCATAGAGGGGTTTAGATTTGAGGGTTTTTTCTGTTTTCAACAAAGATGAGTAATTCAAATTAATATTAGTCTTTGCTTATGAGACAACTCTAAAACAGTGCTAGATAATTTAAGCCACATAATACTCTGATAATTACATTGAATTTGAACTATTCTTTGTAGGATGCTTCAAATGCTCTAGTGTGGAGTTGAATGTCACTTGAAGGGTCCTTAAATACTTTGCACGTGAGAAAACATAATAAGAAGCAGGCTTCTCTTAAAACTGTCTTACTGTCTGAATCTCTTAATGTTGGAGAGATTGAATGCTGGTACAGATCATAATGCCTCCATCAAGTCAATTTGGCATCTTAGAAAAATAAATGATCCTTATATAAAGTCAGCCCAGTCATGGGAGGGAAGGATGAGGTAGATTTTTCTTTGATACTGAAGATCACAGGGCCTTTTTTACAGATTGTCCATTAGTTTTCTGTGATAAAACATTCTGTCTGCAGCTTCTGTGGTTGAACGTGGATACCAGTCATCCTAAGCTTTTAATCGTTGACTTCTAGCCTTGCAGGAGTTGAAGGGAAAATCTGTGACTACAAGAGTTAATTTCCCAGTTGTATGGGTCTCCTTGCCCAAAGCTATTTTTGACATGTCTGGGTTCAACATTTATGTTTTGACTCAGCTATCAAGGAATCGCTGTTAAAGGGCTGTGGGAAAGAATATCCTGACTACATTGGTAGAGACACCAGTCCTTGATAGGTCCTGAAAAAATGAAAAAGGCAGATATAGTTATATGTGGATGTTCATTGGTGCCAAGTTTCTCTGTGAGTTATTCTAATCCCCACACTTGACTGTTAAGGTAAAAGAATGAATCAATTATTAAGAATCCTAACTTACTTTAAACAGTCTTTGGGAGTTAATGACTATAGTCTAATTATTCATATATTGCACAGAAACAGAACTGATGTTAATCTGAGTTGCACATCTGTGTTCTGAAGAGCTGCGTTTTACCCCTTCAAAATTACCCAGGCAAAAAGCTAGTCATGTTTTACACTTTTCTAAGAAACAGACGAAGCAGTGGGTTTTAAACCAGCAGCAAGTAAATCACCTCATTTCCACTGTTTCTGTAATGCAGACCAGTTTGCTGCCAGCTTGGATTTTCTAATTTTGGTTTAAACACATGACTTATAATGCCTTTGTTGGGTGGTGGGACTAAAGGATTTATGGTGCCCTTGTATGTGGGACTCTCATCACTGTACGGCAACCCTGTCGTTTTTGTGACAGAATCTGTTTGACTGGTGCTGGATTTATGATAGAGATAATTCAGAACAGAGTAATAATTTTCCCTTGGCAATTACACTACCATTTGGTACTTTGTCCCTAAGGGGAAAATGAATGTGATGGGATCTGTCCATAAGTTCAGTGGCTCAGTGTAAAGAACAAATCAAGGTCAGAATGCAGTTGAATACACACTGATGTTTCATAATATAAACTAGATCTTCTGCTTTTATCTGACTCATTAAAAGCTCATGTAATTTAAAGATTATTTCTGATTGCCATGAGATTTTTATTGGGAATTCTTTGTGAGGGATATTTCATTACCCTGTTCAGTACTTTCTTTTTCTGTTCATTGCCTCTTTTCTCTGTAGCAATGGCCATAGTAGCACCTTCTTCAGTGTAAGCAGGATAGTACCTTGCTAAGCATTGGTGCTTACATGATATGATATCATAAACCACATAATATATATAAAAATAACTTCTGGAAAATCTTTTTCCACCTCTGTCCTTTCATAAAAATGATAGATCCCCTTTTCAATACAGTTCTTCAGCAGTCTTGTTTGGCATGAAAAATGTGCTGAACCAGGATGTTTGTCTAGAGGTAATTTGTCTCATAACTGAACCAGATCTTTTTTGCCAGTCCACATTCCTGTTCTCCTCTTCAATTGGCAGGCAACTGTGAAATCAGGAACACAGATAATAAGACAAAACTCATGTGGTGCTGTGTTTCTAACACATGCTCTTGTGTGTAGTGGTGGGTGTGGAATGATTGACATGGTGGTAAACTGATGGGTTTGGACAGTTACATAAAAATTGATAAAGCAGTGAAGCATCTCAAATGTAATCTTTTTGGTTAAATTTTGGTTTTGTAGTCATGTGCTTCAAATGACTCAGTATGGCTTAGAGAGGGCTTGTAGAGGCTGTTTTAAGTCTAAGCTGCCTTCTGTATGACCCGTGATGTCCGATCAAAACTCTAATCTGAAACACTATAAAGAGGGATGTCTGCTTTTTGTAGTTTATACTAAAGATATGCAAACAACAGGTCATTTTATATATAAAATGAAATGGATCTCTTGGTACTCTTCTATTAATATTTACAGGGCAAAAGGTCAGAGCTATGATATTCTTGTCTCTTCTTGGCAGAGCAGTACTGAAATAGTAATGGATAGGATATCCATTGGTAGAGACCTATATAAACAAAATAAATTTCTGTATTTCTGTCAGGAATGCCGCTGGTATGAATCTGCTTTGAGTAGAGAGACACTAAATGAGTTCTTAAGGCTCTTTTAATTCCAGATACTATAGGTGAAGTTGTGTAAACTTTATAACCTTGTCCTTGAGAAATGTTTTACCTGAACATCAGTATGCTTTCAGCCACTGTTTATGTATCAACACTGTTTCATTTAACTATTTTGTCTCTTACAATATTTGCTAAAACTATCCCAGGTTCCTCTGCAGAATTTTTTAAGGAAGAGATACCTGCTTGCTAAGATTCTCAGGTGGCTACTGGAGACATACCTAGAGAAAACTGCGCCTGTTTCAGATAGACATAAGGTTGGACATCACAGTATTTCTGTGGTGTTTATGCTTATTACCTAGTTTCAGGTTTCAACTGATTATGAGTATAGCTCATAATCAGTTCTTCCCCTAGTGACAGACAATATTTCAATTTTCCTCCAAGATGACTAGGCTAGAAAAGAACCTTGTCTCTTAGCCCTGACTCAGGCATTTGGACTTTGACATGCAATATCTGATAGTAATTTTGCTGGGTTTAAAGATAGCAATTGATGGCTAAAAAGACACAAGAAAAATAAGGATTTCTGTCATTGACCTTGAAAGTGAGAGTAATAAGTCAGGCTGCACATGTAGAGTATGTACTAAACATACTCTCTGTAGTACCTTTGAGTGAACATATATAGGAAGTTATATGACAGAGAAATTATTTTACAGTTTTGCTTTTGATGGGAAGCTTGCTACTTTTAGTTTTCTTATTGTTGTTGCAATAATTGTGAAACATTTCTGTTCAACATTTACACAGATCTGTGTTTTTCAACAGAGTTCACAGAGATACTCAGACTCATTCTCTGTTCTGCCTTTTTTCTTCATTTGGTTATTGTCCTACTCCATAAATGCTTTTGCTGACCAGATCCTTTCTAACCATCTTTGAACCTAGTTCTTCCAGGCTATTGAAGGAGAATCTTAGAATCATGCCAGCACCCTTTGTCTGGTTTGCCGATGTTCAAGTGAGCCCTGCAATATTCCCTGGGAAAGAGGAGTCTTGAAGTCACTTTTAGCACTGGACAAGCTTTTAGTGTAAACTAATAGAGTGTGATTGTACTATAATACAAAAGTTAAGAAACCAGTTGTACTTTGTGAAGATGCAGAATATTAGAGCATAGTTCACCACACAGTCACACTGCTCTATCGAGGTTCTGTCTTCTGCTGACCTGGTTGTCATGGTGGTCTTGCTACCACCCGGGACACTTCACACAGGTCCTAGATCTGTGATCTGGATTTTAGGACTTTTTATGCATTTTATGCTTCATGGTTTATGTCTTTTATGGTTTAGGGTGAGAGTTTCTCCTTATATCCTATTTTCTCAACTATGAGCATAAAAAAAAGCAGCCTTAGTGTTTGACCTTACCCTTGCTAAAATATTTTCCTTTTTTTTTTTTTTTTTTTAGGGTATTTAAACTGTAGTATATAGTTAATAATTTATAACATACACATTATATTCCACTTTTTATGCAAAAAGGTGAAACAATAAGTGTAGTTACTACCTCTTGACAGAAGCTATTTAGTGCCAGATAGTCTAGGAGTGCGGTGTATTTGGAGTAAAAAGTTTATAAACATGGCGTAGCAACTAGGATGAAAGAATAGGGCTGTCATGGTTTTCTATGGGCATCCATGAAATAAAATAGTGTATAATATAAAGAACATTCTGCCAAGGTAATGTTCCTGAAGCACTTAAGTTTTCTTCAGGGAAGTTGCTGTCTTAACTGCCACTGTAAGAGGATTTGAGATATGTCTCTGCTTAAGTTCTCCCAGAGGTTCATCTCAGCCATCTGTACTGCCCAGCATGTGCTGACAGAAGAGTTTAACATTAATTGTAGCAACCATATCCACTTTTCCTCTAAACCATGATCTGAAGTGATGAATTTGTTGTCATTTATATAATAATGACAAGCATCTCCCTTCATCCCCAAGAATCCTTCCTCTCCCTTCATCCCCATTCCTTCTCTTGGGATGGATTGGTTGATGTGTGGTTGAGGGGGTGATTCTGGTGATACTGGGCATAAGCTCTTTCTAGGCCATACCCAGAAAGAGAAGGAGGGTCAGGAGTAAACAGGAATAAAATCTAACTTTGCCACAATCTGTTTGTGTAAGTTGCACAATACTCTTAGGGAAACAATAAAAAAAGTGAGCGGGCATGAGACAGGCATAATTGAATAGTCTGATAAATTTGGAAGTTAGAAGCAGTGAGTCAGGAGAGTAACAGCTGTTGTGAACAAGATGAGTGAGTATCATCATCCAAGAATCATGATTTTGAAACTCATCAGGAAGCTCTGAGCTCAGAAATAAGAGATCGATCTCTGGGTTCACTTCTTTCGCGTCTTTATGGAGAGGTTTAGCTTAAAAAGAAATAATCTGTTTGTTTTGCAGTGTTGATTTCCTTTTTGAATTTAATATAGGTAGATTTAATTTCAAAACATGAATGTCCATTAGTGCAGCTATAATAAACAATCTATTTATTCCTTAAGCAGCATGTTTCCAAGAGCTATTCGTTCCTTACTCCACACTTTTTCCCGTCAATCAAATTACCAGTAAAAATTATCACAAATTCTATTAGAAACTAATTATATATATACAACTTTAAGCTAGTTTACCTCTTTGCTAATGTTATCTCCAAGATTTTTAACTGCAGTCAGTCCAGCATGCTTCTGGCTTCATTAATTATGTTTAGAAATCTTTCCAAAGTATTAAGACATAGAATTCTTATTAATGATAGTCTGCTGCTTCAGAAACAAGAGCTATTAAATGGAGTAACTTTCTGTCTTCAGATGCATTGGACTTTGTCCAGTGTCTGAAAGCTTTACCACTTTGGTTTCATTTCTGCTCAGTTCCTCAGTTGGCACAGAGGGCTCCCCAAGTGATCTTGTTTTTCGTGCTTGAGTATGTGCTGGAACCAGAGTTGAAAACAAGGCTAATGAAATGTGTACAAAAATGACATGAAGCAGACTGGAGGGTGGGATAGATACTTTTGAAATCTGTTACATGAACTCACTTCTTTCCTGAGAACATGAAGGAAACAGAGTGTAATTTTCCAATAGAGAGCGTAAAAAATAAAGGCCTGCATGATGTGGTGCACATTGGAAGGAAACAAACTATTTCAAGCAGTGAGGCAGTTTTTACATGTTATTACAGCAGAGATAAAATTTTATATTAACAGCTATTCAATGGTTAATTCCTATTCTAATGTGTGTAATTTTGTTTGCTATATGTTTGCATTTCTTCCACATTGATGGAAATGAAACACAATGAAGGAGAAAAACTAGTCTGTGAAGCTATATCATACTGTGGCCTATTAAATTGAACTTTGTGGAATCTACCTTGCTGATTTTAACTGTTTAATGAAAGGAGAATCTTTGTCTCCTCTCTAGGCAGATAGTTAAATCCTCTTGGATTTAAATACTTGCATTAGAAGAGTAGACAATGTGTTTCTGGGAAGTTCACACCCACAGGGTTGCATTTAGTTTCTGCAATCTGGATAGTTAAGAAAAAAATGCTATTCTGAAAAAGAAAGTGAGAGCAAAAGCTAAAGCTTGGCATTTTCTGTATTTGGTTTTTAAAGTAGCTTTCAAATGCTTGTGTCTGTATTACCTTTTACGTGTAATGCTATTATTTCAGGACCCTTCCTGTACACCCCCTACACTCTTTCCCATTCAGGGGGAGGTCTTTTATAATTGCAAAAAACAGGACAACCAGCTAAAGCTGGTTGATTTATAAACACCTAAAAAAATCCATAATTTATGTGCGAAGTGTTGGAACATCCTGAACCAAAGTGATGTCACTGGATAAGTCCTTCCAAAGTGGCTTAATGTGGATAGAAGACAAGACAGTTCTAAAGGAGAGAGAAAAGTGTGAAGAGAATAACTGTAAAACTAAAGCTTCTTCTTCAGCACTAATTTTTTCAATTGCTGATGGTCAGTAGAAATGTTTTCTCAAGCAAAATGTCTTGGGTTGTTGATTTTATGTAGACAGCTTTCTATCTTACGAATCAACAAAGCAATACCTTCCTTTTGTTTTGGATTTATTTTTTTTTCCTTGAAGGCAGTTACTTAATTTATGTTTTTCATAGCCACAGTTCAAAGTAGGGGTGGCTTGTCTGATTTTCTTTCATGTGTGTTCATGCCTTACTTCATCAAGTCAGTATGCTTCCATGTGTTGGGAGAGACTGCAAGTTGCTAATTTTTTATAGGATTGATTTTTATGTCATTAAAGTGTTGATCATGTTTTTCATTTTAATTTCATTTGGTGAAAAAAAGAAGTTTTTTATGCCCCATTGTGAATATCTTCTGAAAACCAATTTAATACTAACTTCTTTTATTGTGCAGAGCTGGTTATTTGCCTCAGAATATTCCTTTGGAGATTATGAGGTACCTTTCAGAGGAAAAAGATTTCCTGCCTTGGCATGCTGCCAGCCGAGCTCTTTATCCTTTAGATAAATTGTTGGACCGTACAGAAAACTACAATATCTTCAATGTAAGAGATACAGTCTTCCTCTCTTTCTTCCTCTAGTTTTTCCTTTCTTTCTTCCCTTCACTCTCTCTGTCTGTCCTTCCTGCCTTTCTTCCTTTTGCCTCTTACTCTCCTATTATTGCCAAGATTTGAAGTGTTCCCCAGTCAGATACTGTAAATGACCTAGGGATATTAACTTTCTTCCTAATTAGTCTTTATTTAAACATAGCAATTATCAAGCTTTGGTTCATTTGCATTTGAACAGTGATAACTGTTGTTTGAGGCATATATGACTAGAAGAAATAAAGGTAATTATCTCTCATGTAAAATGTTATGACAAATAAGGTGTTTCACTTAAAAGAGTCAAAGTATTCTACTGTCTGATTTTCTCTTTTGAGGAGCTCCATGGTGACATTTAGGTGAGTGCCCAAGATCAGCAAGAACAGCAAATAAGTAGGCACAACTGAACAGAACACATGCAACTGAAGCAAAGATTTGTAGTCGTTATTTCATCCCAAAATCCGTGGTGAATTCAATGCAGTTACCTTAATTAACAAGAATTAGATCACCGTTGAGTCAAAAACCCATTCATAATTGTGTCCAAAGGGACAGCAGTAATAGCTCACAGTAGATAATTAAGATAGATGTGATAAATATTTTAATATGTACCTGTAGCTACACTGAAGCATGGTTTATGAAGTACACAGGATTTGACTGCAGCCAGTGACAATTACAAACTCTTGGGGTTTTTATTCACTATAAATTTTATGTAGTCTACATATTTTCAACAGCCAGCATATGGTAACTTTATGTAATGTTGTAAAGCCTTCAAATGAAGGAGCTTTTTAAAGCCTGAAATGCCCAAGGATGCTTTTTCTTCTTAAATGTATGAATATTTAGACACCATGCTCAGAGAGGAGAAAGTCAGAAGTAACTGTGTGTAGAAGTTAATACATACATAGATATATAGATGCACACACACACATATACATATATGCGGAGTTACCTGATGACATGGAAAATTATTTTTGTAGAACTTATACTAAGGCCTACGTGCAAACCAGAGCCATAGTGTGAAATGCAGTTGAAATAATTTGCATATTTAGTCTGTTGTTAACTGTAAAGAAAAATTCTTAGGAGTCTGCCATTGCTATTTTACTTTTAAACATGGTTGTGTAAAGAAAACACAATTTTAAGAAATAAAACCGGTAAAATTCACAGCCGTGTTATGTTTTATCACTAGTGATGGGAGTTTTGAAAGCCGAGGTGATAGCAGAGGAAATAAAAAGTCTTTTTAGTCACTGAATAACATATCTGCTAGAGAAAGCTGCAGTATGAATCTTCTTTTGTGTTGACATATATACATGCCTATGCATCTGTAATAATAAAATAGATACTCTCCTATGCAGTTCTGTATATCTCAGTTGTCTTTTTCAAATTGGTGAATTCCACTGGAAAAAGATTACGCTGAATACAATGACAATGGTTTTCTTCAAAACTGGTCAGAATATGTAAATATGTCCTCTGTGTAAAAAGTAGACGTCATTAAAATATATCTTGTGCTTGTTTTGTTCCTTACGCACACCAGGAGCCTAAACTTAAAGCATAGTGTCATTAAGTGTACAAAGCTTACTTGCAGCCACATTGTTACATATTCTGATGTCAATTGACTGTACCCACATAATGTTTTTGCCATGGCTATGGATATTAAAACAGTGTTCTTCTAAAAGTGAACATGCACAGTGTAGTCAAGATTGGCCACAAAGTAGAAATTAACCTATTGACACTCCTGTAATTTTTCAGCTGTGCCTTTTGAGTTCAAAGTAGCATATAATAAACTTCTGAAATTCATGGATTTTATAACAATATATTGTCTTATCTAATCAAGTAGCTTATCTAGAGATTGCTTCTTGCTGTATGGTGAAGGAAATTTATAAGTGGACAAACAGCTTTGCTAAGTCTGTGGAATTGGATGTTATTTGAGGATACAAAGAGAGACCAAATGTGGCAACGCAAGCGGGAACGGGACTGCTGGGGTTCTCTATCTTTAATGAAGCATCAGTCTCATTACAGAAGTGAAGGCAAAAAGCAAAAGCAGCAGCAGCCAGCATCCATGTAGCAGCCACAAATTTCTCTGTTACAGAGCATCTTAAGAACTTTTCAGCCTTTTGAACAGCCTAAGAACTTTTAGTATATTGCTAAAACTTACAGACTTGTTTTAACCAATCAATTATAGCACATGTACACCTGTTTCAAACAATAGTCGTTTGTATGCTTTTCTATTAACAATACACAATACCCTTATTAAACTTAAGACCTACTATCTTGTCAGGCATATATTTTCTGCAGTGTTATGATTTATTAAAGCTAAACCTAGAAACTCAGCCTTTGTTTTCCATGCCCTTGTTTGCTATACTACTATATACTACTGTATCTTTTCTAGTTCCAAACTTTTCTCAGTTGCTGCAGATTCTGAGATCTCAGGTTTTTCTGTTTGAGGCCTGCTTTTTCAGCTCCTAAAAAGCCTTTTTACTTTTAGTGTTTCCCACAACCAAACCTCACTAGTCAGCAGTATTTAAATTTCAAGTAAAAGAAATGATTTTTAACATTAAATATACTTTTCTCTTTCTTCTCAGGAGTACATTTTAAGACAAGTGGCATCGATGTATCTGAAGCTTGGATGGCCAACAAACAATTTAAACAAATCACTCGTTCAAGCATCATACCAACATGAGTACTGTTATATTTACTTTTTACTGTTTGTGAAATATAATTATATAAAGGCACTCTCCTAAAATTTAGTCATGTATAGCATAAATCAGTCATCGTTTTTAGCTCTGTTTTTAGCTTCTGTTTTTTCTTTCCTGGGTTGCAGGGAAAGCAGAAAGATGCTCTGAGATGAATTTTTTCTTAATTTGGGAGAACATGATTTCTAAGCCCTGACTTAATATCTGACTACACTGGATTTTTCATGTGACCACAGAGGTCGGGAAGAGTGCCTAAGTGTAAATGGGGGCTAGTTTTGATCCATGACCTTTCTATAGTTGTTGAAGAAGTTAAAGTGACACTGAGATTTGTAAAGCCAGATTGCCTTTGATATGTTGTCTAACTACTGCTTGCTGTCACTGTTATAAGAAGCAGTTTTTTGTAAACATTCAAACACATTTGTTAATGCAGCCTTATTGCTTTCTTTAATTTGGGCAGAGAGTTGCGTCGGGAAGTCATCATGTTGGCCTGCAGCTTTGGGAACAAACACTGTCACCAGCAGGCTGCAACGTTGATCTCTGACTGGATTTCTAGCAATAGGAACCGGTAAGTGGAGCTGAAAAGTGTATCTCACATTTCTCCTACTGAGAGGCAGTGCAGCTCTTCCTTGCCTGCCTGCCCTGTCTGCTGTGCCCTCTTTTGCAAAGGTTTTTGTTGCAGGAGGAAGCAGAGGTTGCGGGCTGTCATTTAAAAATGTCAGGGGTTTCAAAATGAATTATTTGAATTGGATATATGAATGGGTGGAGGGTATTCTGCCCACTCCTGATAAATTACTGTTGGATAATTCTATGTGAAGAGATGAGAAGATGGCTTTTAAGGATGGACTTAAAGGAAGAAAGATGAGTGAATACCATGTTGTCAGAGAAACATGAAACCTGTGTTGGAGTAAAAGAGCAGAAGGTGCTAAACATTTAAAGACATCAGAGAGGTTAGAGACAGAAGGACTGAGAAGTAAGGAAGGATATATGTTGGAGGGAAATGTTACAAGGTATTTAAGGGTGAAGACTTCAATATTAATGTGATTCAAGAATACATGGAAAAGCTCGTGTAAGCTTTCAGAGAGCAGGTAATATTACAGCTGATGCCTTGAGCATTAGCAGCACTGTAGTGGTTTGAGAGCAAATATGTAAGTTGGGCTGTCAAGACACAGGTTTGTTCAGCTGAGGCAAAGGAATGTGAGCCATGGATAGTGTATGAAGTTTATCTTTTAAAGGCAAGCATCTAAGAAATATGAAATAACTTAAATTTAGAATATTTAAGTATGTAGTGATCTATGGACAATGAGATGAGTGCATAATATAGGCTAAGACCACAACTTCTGTAGAAAGAATAGTGGATTTTCTGATCATGTGAAATATTTGCACTGTACACATTTGTACATGACATAATATTTTGGTTTAAAAGAGAATATTTTACTTTCAAATAGAAAAGGAGAAGGTAAGAGAAAAAGTCTCAATTTTATTCACAGTCTTGTCTTAGCTCAGCAAAAGGATCTCTAGCCATACAAGCAAGCAGGAATTTTCAGAGATTTCTTGGACTTATCGGTGTTTGTTTGCAATTAATTTATCTCTGTCTGTCTTTGTAATCTCTAAAAATACTTAGCAATCATAGCCAATTAAATAAGTATCCAAGTGTCTTTTAAAACCAGCCATGGAGGGAAATTACTTTCCTAGATGACATTGAAACTTCTGGGAAAAAAAAATAGTTTGAAACTATGACTATATATCTTTAGGTAAATGTGTGTGAGATAGAGGGTTTCTTGTGTAAGGTGATACCAGATATATTTACTAAGAAATATATACCCCAGGGTTTTATATGAATTCTTATCATAAGCAGCAACAATCAGTATGAAGCTATTCAAAGAGGCAATTAAAGAGAAAGAATCATTGCAAACAGTCTGCAAAAGTAATTTACTTAGATATTCATTTGCAAAATTAGTTAACCAAACCTAGCATTACCTATTAGCATGCACAGCAGTAGATTATTCAGTGTTAAAAAAGCTGTCACCCTGCAAAGCTACCTGCCGGTGTCTTTCCAATAGGATTAAGAAAGGAGGCATCAGAAAAGAAAAACATAACAAAACACAAGCTTATTGCTTTACTAACAGTAGCAAGAGAGAAAAGGAATAAATTTAAGGAGCTGTCTGAAGATTCATCTTAGCCTTTCAATGGGGCCATTTTTGGTAGCAGAAGATTGTGGTTGCCAGCATATGATGAGTATTATGATAAAAGCACCATAGCAGGGCAGAGGAGAATAGCTACTAAGTTAAAGCAATGTGTTTCTCAAAGGAGCTGCACAGTTTTGAAAAATGGCTGCAGCAAATAATGTAATTACAGAATAGAGATTGACAGCTGATAAATAAGGGTACAACTGGCAAAGAAGATAGACACACACTTTTATATATTTTTTAAGATTGTAGGATTTGTTCACTCTCCCGCTGCAGAATTTCCCAGTTTTCTCAGAGCAGACTCACATCCTGAATGTAACTAATGTATGAGCAAAACTCATTTCCTATCTACTTACATTGAAACAATATTACAAAGTCTACGAGTAATAGCAGTTCAGTAAACATAAAATCAGCTTTTTTAATTTATATTATATATTTATAATATTATATTATTAACAAAATCAGCTTTGTTATTGTTTTGCAATAACAGCATTTGTAGAGTATGTCAGTGTTCTCTCAGGAATGGTCAGATCCTGTTGAATCAGAGCTACCCTATAGCATCTTTACTCAGTTTAAGCTAACTCAGAGTGAAACCTGAAAGTAAAGTGAGGGCTCGTTTTCCTGCTTTTCCCCCAAGGAACTGATGATTCCACAATCAGAATTTAATTAGCATGGTGTTTGAGTCATGCTTCTGCTTCTCTTAGCACTTCAGAGACAATAACTAGCTCAAGTGCAAAGGGCAAGCAGATAAGTACGAGATATATGCAGAGAGCATGTGTAAGAGGTGCCATTTTGTTTTCTATCTCATCAATCAAGTGCCTTGCTCAGTTTGATGCCCTTAACAGCTGTTTGTGAATTTGCTGCAAACAACCTGCTCAGAACCTGAATGATATCCTCAGAGCTTGTTTTCTCACAAAGAAGGGGAAACTCATGCTGCTCCTCTTTCTCCAGACTTCTCTGACAACTGAGGAGGAAAGTTGGTGACAGATACAGAAACTCTGTATCCTTGCCGGTTCCATTCCTTATCAGCAATTACTGTCAATGTTCTTGGGTTTGCCATTCCCTCTTCTGAAACAGAGCCATGTAATTGACTGATCATTGCAGAAAGCCTGGTTTTGGTGGGTTTGCATAGCCAGAGCACAAAAACAGAGTTCCAGAGAGCTCAGAGATATTTTATATATAGCTATAATTTAAGTGTCACTGTGACAGTAAAAATAAAGGCTAATTTGCAACATTTCTACCCATCCCCTCCCAGAAACTTTATTCTGGAAAATGACATAAACTTTTCAAAGCAATAGAGACAAGGGAATAAGGTTTGTGTCTCAAGATTTTAATCATCTGAAAATTAGGTCAGTATTAAATTAACATGTGATATTAAATACCACATAAATGCACTGTCAGTAAATCGTATAAGGGAGGTTTTTGATTCCCTGGAATTTACTGAAGTTAAAGTTGAAATAACTATAACAGACAATGTGCTACTAAATAATACTGAATAAATGCTAGCATTCATAACTTTCTTAGCCACATTTTTAATCTATGACTTTTTAGGAGTTCATTTCAAAAGAACTTGCAATTTTACTTGTAATATTAATTTTGGACAAAGTGTCAGGGAGTACAATAACATCTAACTCTGTTTTACTGGCATATGCTTACAATTTCTGTGGTTTTTAATAATAACATTTAATCTGGTAGGTCCAGAAATGAATTACCATATACTCTACAATAAGAAAGTGAAGTAATCGTGATGTCAAATACTGTTTGTATTTTGCAATTATATACTCCTTACTGTGCAAATAATTTGCCACTGTTCACCAAGTAAAATAATGGTCATTCTTAGCACAAGGCCAGAGGTCCTCTTTGTATTTCCAGTACTGTTTGAAAAAGCCATTAGAATTCCAACTATAGTGCTGCAGATTTTCTTCTGGAATTAGTGAAAAAACCCAACTTGTATGTGATTTTCAACACTAGCCTCTATGCATGAAAGTGGAAGTCAGCTGAGAAGCTGTGAAGACTTGAATTTCTAAAGTGGCTTAGATATTGCTTCGTTTTTGGATGCCTGGCTCATAGGGCAGAATCAAATGCTCAGAGTCATGCTTCCTACAGGGGGTTTTTCCAGCCTCTAAAAATGCAGCTGGCAGCAGCCACTGTGCTGTGAAGAGCCTCTTAACGTGAGTTTCTGAAGCATGAGTGGGTCCTCTTAGGGTCCAGCACTACAGATAGTGAGAAAGGTACCTGTATCAAATGATACATAGGTAAATGGCAATCGCAGAGTATGGGGTTCTTGCAAAAGATGCCTTTCAATATTGTCACTAAAGCAGGAAAAGGACTGCTCCTTTTCTTTTCTCCAGCTGGTGGAGAAGCTGCACTCAACACCATTTCAAACAGTAGTGCTGAGATTCCAGCAGTTTGCTGTGCTTCAGTTTAGTACCTCAGCCCTGTGTCTGCCAAAGCGGAAAGCAAGCTTCATGACCTGTCTGTGAGGTGTTTGGGACAGTTTTAAGGTGCTGCAGCCCACTTTCCTCTTCTAGCTTCAGCTCAGCTACTGGAATTTATTTCATTAGCAAGAGAAAGAATACAGCTCTCCAATCTAAAGGTGAGAGTTCTTTTGTCTGAGGGAAAAGGTGCTTCAGTACCTGAAATACCAGAAATACTTAGTGTGCAAGGGGCTTTAGGTGGTGTTGCTCATGATGACTTTTTCAGGGCAAAATGCAATGGGAAAAAAGAAGCTTAACTGAGAAGGAAATTTGTTTATACAAGGAGCAAACCAAACACATAGCCTCAGAAGCAGAAGAGACTGTAAGGAGACATCTTGTTTTGCTGTTTTAGGAATTGATATATTTTAATCCTTGCAGTTGTTAAAAAGGTCATGATTTCTTTCTACTTAGATCTGAGATTAGACCTCAAAGTAGGTCAGCAGTGTTTTAATCAATGAATTTAAATAATTTTACTCTTTTTTATGGCTGATTGCTTAAAGGGCTATGTTTACTTCTGACTTGATGGTGATATTAAAACAATCATTTTCACTCTCTTAAATTGGGATATATGCTGCTCCTGTACTGGAACAATGGAAACCCTTGAAATTTTCATGTTGATATTCAGAGGAATACAAACAGAGTAGAAAACATATAACCATGTTGAAATTTCCCTTGTAGTTTGAGAATGTAAAATTACTGGGATTCAGTCAACAGCAGAATGCTGTACAAGAGAAGCTACTGTTGGCTGAAAATAAAAATCTTTGCTTCTACTTTCATTTAACTGAGCTCATCCCTGTAAAGCTTTCATGTATGAAGAAATACATTATTCACACTCCTTAGATATAACAGCATTGTGGTTCAGCCTAAAAAATTAACAAAATTGCTATTCAATGCCTGCCTGAGCTTAATAATCAGCCTTGTTAACCCCTTTAACTTCACTGCATCTATTCTGAAAGAAAAACATGTTTCTAAGAAGATTAGCATTTTCAGACTTCTTGCCTTGGATAGGTTGAGTAAACAGGTATTTCTGAAGATCAGGAAAGAATGCATGGAGAGCTGCAACATGTAAACTGACAGGCGATAACAGGGGGTAATATTCAAATACACACCATGATGAGTTGAAGCATAACTTACCCATAGACATGAGCATGTTTTTGCAGGCATCTCTGTGGCAGAGTTTTCTTCCAGCTACTCTTACTATACATTAGCTAGAGGTTGCTACATATACATTTCTGCTGGCAAACTTGGCTGTGGATGTATGCTTGCTTGGGGCAAAGTTAAACAGGATGATGTAAACATGAATATGTGAGAGAGCTGCTTGATTTGAGACTGCTGATTTTGCCTTCAGCAGAAAAATGAGTACTTGTACTCTGATTCTGTTGGTAGAGCCGTGGTGCTGCTGTTCTGCTGACATGCAGCACTAAACAGTGGGAGATGACAGTATTGCATAAGACACACAGTTATATGCAGATGTTTTGTGAGATGTTACTGGACCTGTTGGAAGGTTCCAGCTAGTCATAGCCACTTTCCTTTGCTCTGATTTTTAACTTCTTTAGGAATGGAACCATTGCCCTTGTTAGCATGGAAACAAAGTACCTAAATTAATTGCCTTAATACCCTTAGAAAACTTAGAGTAAATGTGTTTCACTGATGCTGATGTCATATCACTTGATTTTAGCTTTAATGCACTTTTTACTATTTCTACTATTAATCCTCTGTTGCAAGCACTCTGGTCAGTTTTGATGATGCTTGCAGTGGAGAGTGCAGGCTGCTGCACTGAATTAGGCTAAGCCAGCATCCATTCTGTAACACATGGGTTAGTGAAGTTTGCATTTGTCCGTATTTGTGAGTGAGGAGTAGAGATGGAAATTGTGAATCCAAATACAGATATTTTAAAACTGTTCTGCTCTAATCATCCAGATTGTTCCAAGAAATCTTGGAGTGCTGAGGTGGGGCCATGTTGCAGAACCAATGGCAGCTTCAGAAAAGTCCTGTCTTAGCCTCAAATTTTGGGAACAGTTTCAATTTAAGAAATCATTGTGGCCTACAAATACTAAGATTGGTCTAACACAAATCAGGTCTATTTTAATAAAATGAATTATTTATTAAACAGAAAGGAGATTATAGACAAAAGTTCTTAATAAGAGTTACTTATTGCACAGTATAAAACTAACAGGAAATACTAGTACATTACAGCATGACATTAGCTAGTGCAGGACATCAAAGTATTAAAGCTAGCAGAAGAAACAGTATTGATTAGGAGTCAAATGTAATTTACCACTGAAATGATGACAATGTACACAGATTCCTTCACTCAATCTCCG
Source organism: Cettia cetti (assembly GCA_013401135.1). Lineage (NCBI taxonomy): Eukaryota > Metazoa > Chordata > Aves > Passeriformes > Sylviidae > Cettia > Cettia cetti. The sequence goes on along the minus strand of VZUI01012280.1, from coordinate 27,439 downwards.
TGGGAGTAACCAGGAAGCAAGCATCCCTACTCATGGGAAAAACTCCACACACTCCTGTGGAATGTGTAGAAAATTTCTGCTTTGTGAGTTTGGCATAGTTTTTATAGTTTGTAAAGTGAGGTGTCTGTCAGTGAGAAATCCAGCTTATCTTCCGGATCTCACGTCAACATTAAGATGCTTATTGGCAGTTGGGAGATGCCAGACCAGTGTTAACCCTATGGTGCCAAAAGAACTCCCTGCAAGACAGTTATTCCTGTTTTAGTTATCTGACTGGTTAACAAGCAACAGAGAAGCTCTTGTGGGGGGCGAGATGCCCTGCTACAGGCCAGAGATCACTGAAAAGAGAATCAGAGATGAACTTTGCTGTTCTGTCTGTGGGTTTCAAGTCAGAACACATCTGTGTGTTGTTTGCATTACAAATGAACCCACTTTTGGTTACTAAGTAATGAAATCGGAACCTTAGATCTCTGCACACTAAACAACCTCATCTTTTATGGGCTTTTTCAGTGACTTCTGTTTGCCATTTCACTACTGTCATGCTGCTGTGATGGTGAGGAACGTTGGTTAATTCTTTATCGTCTTAAGAAAGGTGTAAATAATGAAGTAAGTGTCTTCCATCACATAATTTGAGGGACAGTGATAACCAACAAGCCAAATTTGTGAGTTGAGAATCTCCACACTTTTTGATGCAGATTTTGTGTTTCCTCTACAAAGGAATGATGGATTCATGTCCATCCGCCCTCCTGAATTGGCAGTATTCTTATTTGGCTGACCCTTTAACAACTCAGTGGAAATGCCACCAGAAAAACAATTGCAGGCATGTATAGGAGTGTGTTGCATGTCTGTAAACAAAACTCCCCATAGATCTGAGGGAGTAGTGAGTAACAAATTACCATTCATTAATTGAAGTAATTTCAATGAAGTCTGGCTTAAGTGATAGAAAATCAAAAGTTTTTCCAACCATTTTTTTTTTCTTCCTTCTTTGTTTTTGTATCTAATTACTTGTGGTAGATAATTTTATTTCTGTGTTTCACATGGACACAGTAGTGCTACTGTCTTGCAACAACTTAGAAATGTACTTAAGTTTAACCGCCTACGTAAGTACTTGTGAGAACATGGCCAACAGGTTAATTACTTTTGTTAGTTTCTTGGAAGAGGCACTGTATTTTTTCAAGGGATTGATGCCTAGCAGCTATTTTTGGAAATTGTTAGCAGCAAACATGAAAAAATGAGAGTTATTTTAATTTTTTTCACGCATGAGTGTCTGATAAATGTAAAAAAAATAAAGTGAATCCCTTCTTCTGTGTTCGCAACCCCTAGAAGCTTTAATTACTGAAAAAAAGCAAGCATAGCTATTCATGCATTTTGAAATGTTTCTGGAGCTTTGCCAGCTAATGTGAGCCAATGTTGTTGAAGTGATTTACTAATTAATAGGTTGTTACAACATTTGAGTAGAATCTTGCACTCAAGTCAATAAAACTTAAGGAGGAAGAAAACTGTTGAGTGCATTAGTTAATCAAGGACTTTGCACTCTGAAAGACCATCTGGGTCTAAATACAGAGAGGACTTCATCTTATAAAAGGCAAAACTGGGCATTATGGGGAAGCTGGTTCAGGCAGTGTTTTTACCTTCTGACTTTGTGTCACTGTGTAAAATGCCTCTATATGTACTGATTATCGATTAGCAATAATTAAATTGAAATCCTTAGAATTAGATAGATTAGTCTCCAATTTTCTCATTCAGGGATGATCTCTCCACAACTTTGCAAAACAATTGATCAGAAATGACCATATTTTTCTTAAAAAAGCTGTCCAGAATGGACAAAGGCGTATCTACTCAAGGATCAGTGCCACAAAGAAATACTTAACTCATAACTAAGTCATTAAAATCAGTGTTGAACAGCTTGTCTATGCTGGTTGCATATTCACTTGTGGGGGATCTGCAATAGGAATGGGAAGGAGCAATTGCAGTAGCCATGACTTGAGGGATGATGTATTCCCTGCCAGCTTCTGTCAGACCCATGTGATACCTGAAACTTGGGAGCACAGGAGAGGGACTGTGCATAGCTTTGCCCCAGACACCTTGAGTAGTCACATCCTCAGTTAAGGTCCCCTGGATTCGAGATGGGATGGGTGCCTGAACATCAAGCCCATCACAGCTCTGTGCCTCAGTTTTCAAGAGGAAGTTCTGCCCTCTCTCTTTAGGCTGGGTGTATGCTATGTCAGAGGATCATCCCCTCCTCTTTCTGCACAAAAAGCAGCATGACTCCTGGAGTTTGTAATGGAGAATGGGAATATAAAATTTGGGATTGGAGTTTTTAAAAATAAGCTGTATGGTGCTCTTCTTTATAGTATAATCTGCATTACAGATCTGCCAACAAAGTACTAATACTTCATTCTTGTTTCTTATCTGAGCCTTGTAACCTATCAAAAAAGATTATAAATATAGACATCAGGAAAAATAGGCTTAAGTTAAATGTTAAATTGTTGCAAAAATAAGAATAGTGTTCCTGATTAATTTTCTTTGTCAATAGTAAATGGTAATGAAACTTGTTGCTTGATCAAGGAACTGTCTAAACTGTGTGCATTTACATTTAAGAAAATTAGAACACAATTTCCCCAGAAGATAAATAATTATGGTCCAATTTTATAAGTGTATCTTCAGTTGTTAGAACATACTTTAAAAAGGAGCAAATATGTACCAATTAATTTTGACTTAGAACATTATTCTTAGCTCATTGTAGAGCTTTATAAATTCACTCTTGAAAAAAAGAAATCCTGTAAAAGCACAGCACGATTTTAATTAATTTTTTTTCTGTTTAATTTTTAACTTTTTCTCCCAAATTGTTTAATTTTTAAACAACCTCGGCTAGCTACATATTTCATTCTCACCATCATATCTCTAATGCAAGAAAAATAAAGTTAAATAAATTGGATCAGTAATCAAATTAAAGTAATTTAAAGTAATGGTCTTAAACGTTTATTTTTGTTCTCCTAAAGTATCCATCAATCATATTAGCTCTTTAAAAATAAGAGCAGCCTTGAAGGCACAGATGAGGCTTCACAAACAACAGGGTGTGTTCTGCAGTGTTACAACCCAGGCAGTACCAAAATAATGGTAATTTTATCCACTTGATTCGGTTAATACAAGGGGCAAACACCCACATGCTGATCTAGTGCCTTGGAACTGCAATTTTCCAGGAACCTGTAATCTTAAAAGACCTCTAGACTGGAGAGATTTCAGATATTTAGATAATAACAGAATACATGCCCAAAATGACTGGACGAGTGAGAAAGCAAAAATCCCCACAAATGGACAAAATTCAATTAGAGAACTCTATGTAGGGGCAGTAGTTAAAAAGAAATTACTTTGGGGATATTCACATTTTCATAAGCAAATTTAATTTCCACAAGAGGAAACCCCTGTCTACAGTGCTGATTGCAAGCCTCTCCCAGGAGTAGTTTGTAGTGTTTCCTAGCTGTACATTTTGTAGTTTCTGAAGGTAAGCCTTTTAAAAGCAGTATTTGTGTTCGATGTCTTGGTTTGTAGGGGCTGATTTTTTTCACATTGTCCTAATTACTTAGCTTATAGGTACAGACCTAAAACCTTCTCTGGAGCAGTTGATTGGATGATATTGATTAGATCTGCTGTGGCACTGCCAGTATACTACTCCTGATTTGGTGGCAGTAGAGTTTTCTTAGCAAGGAAAATGGTGACATCTAGGCTGTGGTCATGGGATCAGTCTTAAGGTCTCCTTTCTTCCCAGAGATGCAAATGATCTTGTGCTTACTGACTACACTGCTGCTGAAATTGCTGGTGTTGGCCCTTAGAATGTAAAAATAACACTAGCTGGGAATGCCCATTGAATTGATATGTTTTACTGTAGATTTTGAAAAATGCAAACATAATGAGTGAGGAGTGCTGTCCATTCAGGGGTTAGACATCTGCTGCTGTGTCTGTACTAGCCAAACACAGAGTGACAGTCCTTCCAGCCCACAGTTCCTACCTGAATTAATGGGACAATGGTACAAATGTTTCAGCTTCTATGCTCGTATAGGAAACATAAGCAAGGTAGGAAATTGAAAGTCCAGCTGAGACTTTTTTAGAAGAAAACTGTACATATGCACATATTATACTAGGTCTGAATTTGGTAATTTAACTGTAGTTTGAGTTGATAATCATTTAGCAATAATCACAGTTCTCAACCATCCTATGGCACAGCTAGTGTTGTACTGGTATTATATGCTGAAAAAAAAAGAACAGATCTTTCTGTTTTCTTCACTCCTGACAACATCATGTTTAAGTATCATTGTCACAGCACCTCCTTTCTTACTTGTATGTTACTATATGAAGATGAAGCACTTTCCAGCACAAGCAATGAGGAGTTTCTGGCTGCTCAGGTCCTGTTGTAAAACAGTGCAAAGGACAAGAGGAGCAGATTTGGCATAGAGCCCAGCAATAGTGATAAGATCCCATACTAATTTGGAGAGCTTATGTTACCTGTAAGGTTATGTGGCACATTATGAGTTGATGAACTACATGACTATATTCATAATCTCCTGACAATGTGACAGCGTTATGAGTAGAATGGCAAGCATGTATTACCCTTTAGAAAGCCCATTAGGATGGCCAGGAAGATGCTGGTGGCAGTAAAGAGATACAAATGTTATTTAAAAAAAAATAAATTACTGTTGGGCAATAATTATGAAGTCTCAGAAATGGTCCTTCTTTGTATCCAATATCAGGAAGCTGCTTATTTACCAAAATGCTATTACTGATTTCTTTTGTAGAATCCCTCTCAATGTGAGAGACATTGTCTACTGTACAGGAGTTTCATTGATGGATGAAGATGTGTGGGAGTTCATTTGGATGAAGTTTCATTCTACCACAGCAGTATCTGAGAAGAAAATACTGTTAGAAGCCTTAACTTGCAGTGATGACAGAAACTTGCTCAACAGGTAAAAAATATTCTATATTTGAATCTGTTACTAATAATCACTTCAACAGTTATGGATCATATAATCACTTCAACAGTTATTGAGCTTTCATCTAAAGGAAAGAAATTTGGTTTTCAAGTACAGGCTTACTGTCTGTTTGACTCATCTTACACTTTTGCTTTGATGCATATGAAAATTGACATGTACTGTCTTTTCAATTCCAGATTTTCCTTTGTTCATTGGAAATGTTTTAAATCCTGTAATAATTATTGGGGGTTTTTTGTTTTTTTTTTTTTGTTACCATGTCCTGTATTTACCATGTCTTGACCAATCTGATCCTAAAGATTTTATAAAAGTGCACATATAAAGTTGCAATCAGCTTTTATTGAAATTTTTTTACGTCAAGATTTTTCTGATTCATAAATGTGTCCAGTCTTTGGAATCATAGAAATAAACCACTGAAGTCCCTTGGAGACTTAAGCAATTCAGCAATGATTTTTTTTTCCCAAGAGTTTTCTGATGGACTGATGTTAGACAATATGTTTGTGAAATTTAATATTCTTGTGTCTCCCACTAGACTTTTGAATTTATCTCTCAACTCAGAAGTTGTCCTGGATCAGGATGCAATTGACGTGATAATCCATGTAGCGCGAAACCCACATGGAAGAGATCTTGCTTGGAAGTTTTTCAGAGAAAAATGGAAAATACTAAATGCTAGGTAAAGATAAATATTCTTAATTTATTTTCATTTTCTTAATCTTGATGTAATTGGTGTAAGTATTGTATAGGTGTGTATTTATGTAAGTTTCTGAATCTAATCCATTCTCTTTTAATCCATAAATGGAGATGTCTCTAAATATGGAATACCTACATATGAGTCATAAATGCACTTATTCATGGATTATCATACACACACAGAGACATTTGTCTCTTAGCAATCGTCTGTATATATATTAGTGTATTGTGTCTGTGCTTATGATAATGAATTCTATCTATATGTCAAGTGCTGCAGTTCTATTTTTACATAGACAAAAAGTGGCAGTTCCCAAAGGAGTTTTTTCTGATTTAAAATCTGATAGAAAAGAATAATCTTTTCAAAAATATTATTTCAGCTGTGGAAAAAATGCACGTTTTGAAACATTTCCATTTTCAAAAGGATGCTAATATAGTGTCATCCCCTTTTTTCACTCTGTGTATCAGGGGAGTTTCAAGTAATAGAGGAGCAACATTTTAAATTAAAAATAACAGAAAGGAGACAAGGTTGCTCCTTAGGCCTGCTTCTCTTTCTCTTTGAGCAAGTGCTACATGCTCCTACTCTGAAGCCCTGTTAACATTTTAAAATCATTTTTGATTAATATTTTTATATTAATTCAATGAATGGCAAATTTCTGTAGTTCTTTAGGGACAGCCTGAGGGCCTGAAGGATTGCACAGAGGCCATCTGATACTGACAGATTAAAAAGGACTGCAACTTGGATGAGGTTCAGATTCTCAAAGGCAGGTGTCCCAAGATTTTAAGGCATCCCATGCCAGGTCACACCTTTGGTGTTGGCAGGAAAGGCATTGCAGATCTGTTCCATTCTGGACTTGTGAGGAGCCTACTATTGTACTGCAAAGTATTTAAAATGGTATCTTTAAAATGCTGTATTTAAGCAACTAAACCCCAGTGGCCAATGGATAGAGGCGCAAACTTTCTATAGATCTCACAGCATCAAAACAAGAGTCAAAGAAACTGAGACACTGAGTTTTAGTTTTCCTAAAAATTCACAAAGTTGTTCATGCTGTTTTGGATAATACTTTATGGTATAGTGGGATTTTGGAAGAGGTTCATCTGAGAAAGTAGGTTTGAGCTGGAATTGGTTTTGGAAATTTATATTGCAGGAGTATACTTTTTGCAAGCCATTTCCAAAAAGACTTCAAGAGAGCTGAAGAGTTTTAAAATTAAGAATTAACTGCTTTTGGTGTGATTATTCGAGGAACTGGACTATTGCACAGAAAGTGGCTGGCAGATGTATTATTGTTATTATGCAACCCAGTGCAGATAGCAAATAATTTTTCAGGTTCCTCCAGGGACTTATCCAGAGTTTAGTCATAAAGCCATCCCAATCTGTATTGCTACAAACAAATACGATGTAGTTGTGTCCTGCTTTAGTAAGTATGTTTATCTGAGATCCTGGCTAACACCTGTGATTTTAGATGTGGTCAATGTTTAGCTGTGTAGACAAATAGAAAATATTTAGCAAACTATGCCACATGCCAAATTTTTTGTGTGTTATAATTTTAAATAGAATTTGGATTTTATTTATTTCACTTGCTTGGAATGCATCACACTGTCTTTATGTTACGGTGATTCAATTTGATCTCCAAACAGAAGTCAGAGCCACCAAAAAGATTGTAGTAGCTGATTTTTCTAAAAGTGACATCCAGTTGAGTTTCTGTTGATCACCAAAAGATTCAGTGCAGTGAAATGAAATAGTTAATGCAAGCTGTACATACGTGTTATATATTGAAAATAACATTGTTTTATAGTCATAGATTTCAACCTTTTAGATGAGACTTTGAGAGAGTAGAATCAGTCTAATTAGTACCTTGCCCCTTAACTGTTCAGTGAAACAGTGACACAATAGCATGCAAGGTCCTGCACCTGGGTCTTGGCAATCCCAGGCACACCCATAGGTTGGGCAGAGAAGTGGTTTTAGAGCATCCCTGCAGAGAAGGACTTGGAGGTGATGGTTGATGAAAAACTCAACATGATCTGGCAATGTGCATTCACAGCCCAGAAAGCCAGCCCTGAACTGCATCCAAAGCAGCAGGTCAGCAGTTCCAGGTAGGGGATTCTCCCCTCTACCCTGCTCTGGTCAGACCCCACCTGGAGTGCTGAGTACAGTTCAAGTGTCCCCAGAGTATGAAGGACATGGAACTGTTGCAGCAAGTCCAGAGGAAGGCCATAAAGCTGGTAAGAGGACTGGAGCACCTACCCTACAAAAACAGGCTGTGGAACTTGGGGCTGTTCAGTCCAGAGAAAAGAAGGTTGCATGGAGACCTAATAGTAACATTCCAGTATTTGAAGGGACCTACCATGAAGCCAGAGGGGGAGTCTTCCTCTGGAACTGTGGTGATAGGACAAGGAGGAATGGGTACAAATGGAAGTAGGCTAGATACTAGGAAGAAATCTTTTACTTGTAAGGGTTGTGACACACTGGAACTGGTTGTCCAGGGAGGTTGTGAATACCCCATCCCTTGGCAGGGATCAAAGCCAGGTTGGATAAGGCCTTGAGCAACCTGGTCTAGCAGGAGTTGTCCCTGCACATGGAGGGATGGGGGTTGGGACTAGATGATCTTTAAGGTTCATTTTAATTCCTAATGTTCTACGATTCTGTGATTAGGCTTCCAATTTGAGCTCACCACACTACTGCATTTTTTAAAATACAAGCTTTATTGTGGAATTATGGTTCAAGAAGAACATGCACTTCTTGGAGCAAGTGCCAAGGACAGTCACAAAGATGATATGATGGCTGGCTGGAGTATCTGACCTATGAAGACAGGCTGAGAGAGTTGGGAATGTACAGCCTGGGGAAGAGAAGACTCTGGGGTGACCTTACAGCACCTTCCAGTACCTAAAAGGTCCTTACAGGAAAGCTGAAGAGGGATTTTTTACAAGGGCATGTAGTGATAAGACAAGGGGAAAAGGCTACAAACTGAAGGAGAGCAGGTTTAGATACTGTGAGGGTGGTGTGGTGTTGTTGGATAGGACTTTGGGCAACCTGGTCTAGGGAAAAGAGTCCTTGCCCAGAGCAAGGGGATTGGAACTGGGTGGTATTTCCAACCCCAACCATTCTAGGATTCTATGATGCAAGAAGATTTTGTCCCAAGACATCCCTTTTCTGAAATTCTAATTTATTATTTAATTTGATTCAAAATTAAAATACTTTGTATGAAACATTAATTTAATAAGGTGATAACTCAGTGGTATTTTCCATTTATTTTAGTATAAAAAGTCTTGATGTTTCAGATAGTAAAGTGAGATAGCTGAGGGAGATTAAATTAGAACTCTGTTTCCTCTTACTATTAAATATAGCATGTCAAGAAGTTAGAATTGCCACAAAATGTTGTTAATACTTCATATTTTTACAGTATGCTTGTATTCTCATTGTCCAGAACATATTGATGGTATATGAAGTCTTCAAAGTCACTCATATAATTTACACAGGTGACTTAAGAATTGAGGTGCCTATCAAGTCTTTAGTAAGAAATCTGTGGGACTAAGACTGCTACAACACTGAAAAAGAGAATTGAAAATGCTATGCTTGACTTCATACTACCTGAGCATGCACTACCTTGTCTCCTAAAGCATTTTCATCCTGTGAGCACGTGTCTCTGTGTGAAAATTTAATCCATCAGCTGCCTATAAGAATTCCTTCATTCTCAAGTGCTGAATCATTTGTCAGCATTTGGAACCTGACAGTATTTGGGAAGGCATTTGTATCTGTCCAAAGTAAATGGACTATGCTGCCTCTAGAGATTGCACAAGTGCAAAGCCTGTACTGCAAAGCCTGTACAAATGTGGGGCGCTGGAGGGTTTCCATCCACAGAAGGAAAGGTGCAGTGGAGAGTCTGTGTCTCCAGAATGTTTCCAGGAGGTTCAGGCATTTAAGACCCTGGTTCTGGTGTGCCGTTGTCTTTCCTGTGAAGGGTGAAAAGACTGACACTTTTTCTGACCAAACACTTTTTCTATTTATTTTATGTTTCACAACTGCATAATACTGTTTTGGAAGATCACTCTTCTAGCTTTTTTGCCAGCAGAGCTTCTATAGAAATTGCTGTAAATGGCTGACTTTTTAACAAGTATACATAATGGGCAGTAATTACCACAGGTACGCATGAAGGTATCATTTTTAGTGGAAGGAATTCTGTTATTTCTTGTTTGCACTGTGGTAGCTACAGTGGACTGTAAGAAAAATAAAATCCCTGCGGCTGTTCGTATGAGGTTGCTTGTCTAAAGTGAATTGGTAACCTTGTCAAAATACCCTATCAAAAGGAGCTTCCAGTTTTCCAAACAGTCAATTATGTCTGTAATAATAAAGGGCTTTGTTAGAAAGCCTAAACGTACTTAAAGTACTATGAAATCCCTACTTCCTACTAGTTTGCCTCTGGATGTCTGTATATTCCAGTGTGACTGAAATTTTGGGAAAAGAGATGTACTTGCTGAAATAGCCATGAATAATTCATTTATTAGTGGTCAGGGAGTCGGATTTTTGATACCTCTAACAGCATTTCTCCTCATAAGAGCTCGAGATAGCAAGCAATATAGCATAAACCTTCCCTTAAACAGAATCTTCTCAAAGAGATCTTAGTTCTCTTCCCTCCCTATCTTTCTATGTCTATTGCTTTGGCTGTCCTTCTTCTCTTTCTTTCTCCCCTTTGAAAGACTGTGGCTTAGAGTACCTAAGCATTTAAGGGTAGTCAATTTGGGATTAACAGAAGCAGAACAGAAAGCTGTGACTGTGCCAGTTCGTTTTACTTTGAATTTTGAACTCTTTCTATAAATCACTCTGTAGAAGTGGACGATGAATTGAATTGTTCCCCCAGATGAACATAATTTCAGTAAAGTCTATTGGTAGTACTTACACATGTCTGACAGGAGGTCTGGATTCCCTATCTTAAAACCAGTCATGTTCAGATTAACTAGATACTACTGACACACATGCAGATATGGATAAGCATAACAATCTGTCAAGTGCCTTTTACTATGCTGAATGACATCTAACTTGACTTACTTCTGGTTTCCAGTGGAATTATACTCTGCTGGAGACTGAAAAAATCCCAGGCCTCTGAACAACAAACCCCATAGACTATTCCAACATGAAATGTAAAACTTCAGGAATGATCTGGTCAGTAGTGATGTAGTGCTTAATTTGGAGTATTGAAAAAATTAGTGGAAAAGCAAGTGAACAGAAGGATTTGAATGCTTCATAGCAACTGCCTGCCAAAGGTCATTGCTGATTGTTTCTGCATATCCTTTAGATATTCTTTGCCCAAGCTTTCAAATTTTCATTCCAGGTTTTCTTTGAAATGCTACATTGTGGCCCAGGGGATTATTTTTGTAGTTTTATTTGTATCAGCATTATTTATTTTTATTATCAGGTACTGGAACAAGAAAATTTGTTTCGGTTTGGTTTTTGAGAGGCCATTTCTAACATGAGGTGGATGAATACAAAATGCACAGAAGGCTGCAGCACATCAAAAAGTCTGATTTAATGGTACAGCTTGAAGGGTTCCTCAGAATAATTCTCTATAGTTGTTGCTCTGCTCCTTCATTGGCACCTGTATTTTGAGCTGTATTTTACAGAATCACAGAATAAGCTGAGTTGGAAGGGATCCACAAGGATCACCGTGTCCAACTCCTGGCCCTGCACAGGACCATTCCCAAGAGTCACATCATGTGCCTGAGAGCATTGTCCCAATGCTTCTTGAACTCTGTCAGGCTTGGTGCTGTGACCACTTCCCTGGGGAGCCTGTTCCATTGCCCAAACTCCTTCTGTGTGAAGAACCTTTTCCTAAGAGCCAACCTAAACCTCCCCTGATGCAAGTTCAGGCCATTCCCTCAGGTCCTGTCACTGGTCACCACAGAGAAGAGATCAGTGCCTGCCCCTCCTCTTCCCCTCATGAGGAAGCTGTAGTTTCCATGAGGTTCCCCCTGTCTCTTTTCCCTGAAGTGGGAGGTGGTTTGGTCCTCTCCTCCGCTGGAGCACTCATCTGTGCCTGTAGTTAAACTCATCCTGCTTAACAGCATCTGACTTAATAACTACAAACATTTCAGCCTAGAAGAATGTCTCAGTCTAGGTTTTTATCCTGAAATACCAGTACCCAGTTCCAGTGCTATTCCTTTGATCCCTCAACATCAGTCCTATGCCTTTTCACTTGCTTACAGACGATAACTTTATAGTTTTCAGTTGGCCTGGCTCTTGCAGTAATTCTCTGTGCATCTTCTTTTTGCCCATGCAGGTATGGAGAAGCATTATTTATGAATTCAAAGCTTGTCAGCGGGGTCACAGAATTCCTCAATACTGAAGGAGAACTAAGAGAGGTAATTTTTAAATTACTTCTGTCATGTGAGGCTGTATTCATTGCAAGCAGGGAGCAGGGCAGGAACAATAATATGGTTGTCCAGAAGCTTCGTTCTCTCTGCTTCGGTCACAGGCCCAACTGCCTGTGCAGCACCAACCTGCTGGGCAGCACAAGGACAAGGAGCAGATTGCAAAACCACACGTGTGCAGAGGTGGTGTCAGGAGGGGGATTGTGTAGGCTGTTCTTTGTGCCTGGCTGGATATGAAGGTTTGTCTTTTTCTCTTGACTGTTGGTTGAGAAGCTGAAGATGAGGTGTTTCTGTCTTCATTAGCTTATGCTGCAGAGGGCAGTTCTTGAAAGCATCAGCGTTGAAAGTAGAATCTGCCAATGTGTTCTCTGTTTTTCTTTCTCACAGTATTTTCCATGTGAGAAAATCTGCTAACTGAATATGCTGGCCAAGTGGCTCCACAGTAATTTGTACTTCTATTTTGATGGGAAAGATTTCTCATTTTAACTTAACATCTGTCCTGACTGAGGTAGTTATGCTACACCCTGTTTAGCACCTACTCAGTGCTGCTCCAGATGGATACAGTGATTCTTATGTAGCAAAACCACCATTACTTGAACTCTGATTGAGCTCTGATTTGCATCCAACCATTTGTCTGCACTCAAGTCTAGTGGCCTCAATAACTTAGGGAGGAGCCACAGGTGGTTTTCTCTCCCCAGGTGGGAATGACATTGTTGGTCAGATTTGAGTATCTGCCCTGCACAAGGAAGCCTTCTGTACTCTTAATTTCCAGCTTCATGATAGGATTGGTAAGCTGCCTGGTTATACTTCCCTAAAAGAAACTGGTATTGTAAACATTTTGGTATAAAAATTACAGAGAACAGGTAAAATCTGATTTTGATAGTTTCCAGGTTCCTTTCATGATTTTAACTGTGATGGGAATGACATAGTTGCAGAATCAACCTTTTCAGTTTTGAACCCAGGCACAGAGATGTTGCTGGAAGTCATAATTTAGAAGCCAAGGTGAATTTGGTGTTACTGGGAAAAAAAATTAACTAGTTATTCATAAGTGTTGCTAAAACCATCTAATTTTGTACAATTCAACATAACCTGCAATCTATTATGCAGATCAGCCTTGCAATTCTTAACAATAATTGAAAACCCACCAGCGCCATTGGTTATAATAATCCAGGTGCTGGTGCTATACTTTGAGTATACAAGAACAGGGCAAGATCCTTTTCAGTCTGCAGAAAAAAGATCAAAATTTTCTCATAAGGGAAGGAATATGTTTCAGCATTCAGAGATTGTCAAATGCATGCCCACTTGCTATTTTACCATTCTCTTCTCACTGTAACCATCCCTTTCTTTTTCAAGCAACTGACTTGTATTATATAACCAAAAGGGATCTGCACATCAAAATAAAATTAATGTGTTTTGAAGTGCTCCCAGTTTGGTTTCTTAGGTACAAATAAAAGTTTAGAGCAGCCATTTACGCAGTGCAGCAGTTGAGCTGCAGGAGGGAGGGAGGTAATTATATTAATGTGATCCAGCACTGACATATCAAGATCTTCCAGTGCAATGTGAAGCAATAGCATCACATCTAATTGACAGTTTGCTGTCTTAATACTTTTCCTATTAAATCTTTCTACCTGATACTGCATTTACTTCTACATTGATTGTGGAAGTTTGTCCTAAATGGCTGACTTATTTGTGTGCACTGGAAATATTTGCTTTCTCTAGTTGCTAAAATTTGACCTGTTAACTTGTATTTCCAGCTGAAGAACTTTATAAAGAGTTATGAAGGGGGAGCTGCTGTCTCTTTCTCTCGTGCTGTGGAAACAGTGGAAGCCAATGTGCGGTGGCAAAGGCTTTATAAGGAAGAACTGTTCCAGTGGCTAAGAAAATCTTTGACACAGTGATCTGTCTTTTTAGCCAATCATTTAACATGACTCATTGCAAGAGGAAGAGGAGACATTTTAAAAGTGTTCAACATGAAAATCATGAAGACAAGATCAGATTGCAGGGATAAGGGGTTTTGTTTTATTGTTTTTTTCATTGTGGATTTTTGTTTTTATACTGAACTCCTGTGAAATTGTTAAGAAGATTTTCAGAAGAGAAGGTCATGAATGCTTGTGAAACTCAGTCCTCAATGTACAACCAAACATGATATTAAGTGGTGCATGTAAATGTTGGAAAAAAACCCAAACAAACAAAAAATCCTTCAAAGACTATTTTGTGCATGCTTGTACTGTCTCTGCCTGTATTTTAGCATGCTTATGTATAACAGCCACGTTTTGTATGTGAGTTCTGGTTACATCAAAGTTGGGCATTATACAAAGCACAAAGACTCTACGACAATCAGTATTTCAATGAACAAAAGGGAAGCAAGGAAAAGGAAACGCAGAAGGCTTCCAGCTTGGGGCGATATGAGATGTAAAATCAACTTTCCCACTTGCCGCCATTTTGTCTACTGCTCAGATTGTCTCTTAATGATTACAAAGATGCCAGCTCATTTCTTGAGTTACCAGTTGTATCTGTAGTCTCCATATTCCTATATTTGAAAAAGCAGAATAGTGAGAGAGAAAAAAGAGAAAAAGGCCAGGAGCAGGGTTAGAGAGAGAAAATGAGAAGGACATCATCACTGCGTTATAATCGTATACATTTGTTCACTGCTGATCAGTGAAACAGTGTAGTTTGAAGTGTGCTGGGGTAGGAGCTTTGCATTGATATCACATCACAGAATCCATGAACCACCTCTTCTCAGCTGCTTTACAAGGCACTGATACAACAGATCACCCAGGCTACCCAGCCTGTACAGTAGTAAGTTTTGTAGCTCATAGTGCACAAGTATTATAAATAAACATAAAATTCAGATGGAAATTAGGAAAAAGGGAGAATATCTTGCATGTGAAGGTTTAAAATTACCCAAGAGGGCTGTCTTGCATGTGGTAGACCAGTCTCTGTAGTGATTTTATGATGGACAGGTCAGATTCTCTATATGGGCAATACTTTTGCAAATATGGAATGTGTTTATGCCATCATTGAAAAATGAAATATGGAGAAAGTGAGGGGGTGTACATGTGTTTATTTGTACTGACTGATACTGATAATGTGGTTTT
Organism: Cettia cetti; assembly: GCA_013401135.1. NCBI lineage: Eukaryota > Metazoa > Chordata > Aves > Passeriformes > Sylviidae > Cettia > Cettia cetti. Next base: position 12,309 of record VZUI01012280.1, on the reverse strand, counting down.
CTTTCTGTTCCCTTGTACTTCACATAGACTATTGTTCATGAATGACATTTTTCTTAATCATGTTTGTTTCTTCTCAATCCTTAATATGAAAGACCAGTGACACAGTGGAATTGTACAGTGAGTATCTACACTCTGGAGCTAAATGCTGAGGACAAAACTGGTGAGGGCCAAATACTCTCTAACGCCTGCACTGTGGAAGAAAAAGCGCAAGAATGCAGTTTTCAGGAGTCAGATTGCAGTGGCCTCAGAGGTAGAATGTAGATGTGGGGCATCATTTCTTTATCCCATCCCAACCTATCCCAGCCATCTGACCACATCATGGCCATGTACATTGGGAACACATGGCCCACCAAAGTAGAGAGCAGCCATTCTATCTGGTTGTTGCCCTCACACGGCATGGGAGTTACCAACATGCTTTACGCTTGCAGTTGCTTATCCCCAATAATTGAATTGAAATTGTGAATTGAAAAAAGTGAATTGAAACTAGTGTGAAAAGAACCAAACCCAAGCATCTTCAGATATTTTCAGAGTTGTGTGGAGACAGAATTGTTTTCTGGGCTCTCATTCCCAAGGTATTCTGCTCCTCAAAAACTAGCAGACCCATCCCATAACTAAGCTGTTGTACTGATCTTGGGCCTTTCATTGTATGCCCTTTACTTTTGGAGGGTATTGTTTGTGGATTGGGTGCATGAAATCCTTGTGTGGGCAATTTTTCAGCTGTTTGGTGCTGTGTAGCACATTAGTTTGACTCACGTATAACCAAAAGAAAAAGGAATCTGTGCTCTTGTACTGTTGGCTCTTTGGCTTATAGTAAGCCCTAAACCTTTGTGCTAAGTTGCAGTGCTAGTGAACCTGCTGCCCAGAGACATTATCATGTCGAAGCTGAGTGAAATCCTTCTCCTCCTTTGTATTTTACCTACCTCACAGGGGTGTTGTGAGGCTTGACTAATGTTAGCAAAGCACTTGAATATCTTCTTATGAAAGGCATTTAAAAGTGAAAAGTATTATTTTATGTGGTTGACCAAACTCAACTTCAATGCCAGTGTGTAGCATCACATTTTTAATTTCTACTGAAAAAAATCACATGCAGACTTTTTTTTTAATAATGAAAAAGCAAGCCAAATACTATTTATTATAACCTCTACCCTGTAATGAAGGCCAAAATTGTGATATCCAAAGAGTGTGCAGAAAGCCAAGCCCTCAAATATTAATTGCTTGGAGGACTTCAGAGAACAGAAGACTGTGAAATGGTGTGTCCCTTTACAATTTTTTTCAATATTGTCTTTGATGACTTTTCTGGAACCACAGATTAAACCACATACCTTGCAAGATGTGCATAAAAGTTTCTGGTCTTCCCACTGATAACAGTATGTTCTAAACATTACAGCCTGTGTGCTTTGCACAGTGCACAGAAATTTCCACTCTTGCTCATCTGAAGTTCTTGCACATTTAGATGGTGTTGGATGTAAATTGATGTTCTAGTGGCCTTGAGCAACTGGTCTACCACAGATATCAAGTCCCAAATGTATATATTATACGTACCCATTGATGTGTTGCTTATAATTGTTGTATTCTAATAATGTTAGTATTATTGCTCTAAGGTTGAACTGGCCTTTCCATTATAATTCTCTATTATTTTATTTTTTATGTTTTGTATTTTGTTGTTTCACACTGAATCAGATTAAATTTAAATGTATTAAATCTAAAAAAACCCATAACTCTTTTCTGCAATATTCAAACACCCTGCATTTTATGATATGTCTTTAGAAACTTTTTTTAAGAAGTTTCACACAGCTGTGTGTTAAAGTATAGTTGATTCCTCATGGAAAGTTCTCATACAGTCTGCTTAGAAGAATCTATTTATCATATTGATTTTCTTTCTCTTTTACCAGTCCTTTTCTTCCCTTTTCCATATCTAAAGATGGTCCTCATTTTTATGATTTGGATTGTGATTAAGAAGCCAAATACTCCATACTTTGCAGCATTTTCTAATCCAGTTTTTGAGTTTGTCCTTTATAGAGGAAGGAGATGTGCAAAATCTGAGTGCAGTGTGGACATGGGTGTGTGTCATTTTACAGAGATTGATGGTAGAATCTCTAATCAGCCTTTGTATGACTCAGGATCCTTTGCAGTTATTAATTGATATGGCTTCCTAAATCATATAGGAGGACATATGACTAGACATGATTCTATGCCAGCATAAGGAAATAGCTATTTTATTTTTCATAAAATTGTCCACTACAAGTATCTGGGCTATTACTTTGTAGCTGGTAGAATTATTCATGTATCCACTGCTAATAGCTGTTAAAATGGTAGTAGCTGCTAATTGTGACATGGGCAGAACACTGTGAAAACATTCTTCTGAAATGACATTTCTGCTGTTACTGGGAGTACTTGGACATTTATTAGGATAAAAAAACCCCATCATGTGTTCTCATGTGCATCTAAATATGTGACCTTTGATTATCTTTTCAGTGAATATAGCAAGAATTCTTATACTACATTGGAAACTGAAGGTGAATTTTGTGTAGTTTTTGGGCTGTTGTAGATATTTCACTGGTCTTTAGAGTGCCAAAGGAAATATGCCCTGATGCAGAAGTATGCTTTCACAGCAAAGGTCCTGAACCATACAATTAATTCTTTAGTCATAAGTAATAAAAAATGAAAAGTGTGTGTGTGTTTTTGTGTGTAAAATCCTCCATAGAGATACTTTTCCCACAAAAATCTAATTATTTGGATAGAATAAAGGAAAATGAATATTCGCAGGGGAGAGTGCCTTTATTTAGATATATGCATAATAAGGTTTTGGTTTTCCACATGATCATAAATGATACTGAAAATAGACTTTGAGTCAAATGTACAATTTTCTTTAAGGAAAATGGACGTGGCTTTGAAAACTGCTAATGTATATAATCAGCTTAGCACCACTCTTGCTATGAGTACTCACTTTATCAGGCTGCCTGCCCTAAGCAGGATCTATAGCCACAGTGTCAGTATGAGCATGAAGGAGTAAAAGGACAATCCAGCTGTGGAGCAGCCTGAAGAGAGTCTGTGTGCCCAGCTATGGATGGAGCAGTCAGAAAACTGCTGGCTGTATCACCTGCCACTGCTGCCAGACCACCTGGGTTAGGAAGGCAGCTGGGAACCACTGAAATGCAGAAAGGCTCTATCCAACTTTTTTTTCAGCTGTATGGAAGAGACAGAAGGTCCCTTGGATGAGTATGGGTTGTGGGTGATCTTCGGAGATGAACGTCATTGCCTTGTGCTAGCAGAAAGCAAAGGTCCAGCTAATGAACCTGCGCTGCTCAGAAAAAACATAAGCCCTGAGCTCTGGCCACCCCAGCTGAAAAGCACTGACCAAAATGTTTGTAAAGGTTTAGAATATTGTAGTGTCCCTTCTTCAGAAGTGTTTTTGAACAGTCAAATATGTAATTGCCATGTATTAATAGGAACAGACAACCTTTTTCTTTATGATGTTTTTTGTTAATATTTGAAAGTGTACTGGCAATTTCTTGGTCTTTTTTCTAACAGGTGGATTGTAAGTATGTACTACAAATGATTTGTGGTAATAATTCAAGTAATAGTAGTAACTGTACTCATACCATTAAAAAAATAAAAAAACAAAACCAACCAAACAACCAAACAAAAAATTAGATGCCCACATAAACCTGTATCATACCAGTGACTGTGCAGCATTCTTTTTGCATACAAAAATGTATCTTTGTTTCTTATATGACTGTGCAAGGTTCGGCTGGTCTTAATACCAGTTTTGAAACCCAGTGAAACCACTCTGACTTGAGCAAGTAGTCCATGCTGATGAGTAGTTTTGTTTTCAGTGGGAAGGAAATGGAGAAGGGATTTTTCACCAAGGGCCACATTCCCTCATTGGACAGAATTTTATAATCAATTATATTTTGAAGCATCTGGTTAAACTTAGCACTGTCTTGTGCCATGCTGACAGTGGAAGGCCATTCTGAGCTTGACCTCAGAATGTAGTGACACAGTTGAGGCTGGGATTTAAAAGACATACGGAGCCGGTTTCATTGAGATGTGTTTAAGAAGAATCACCCACACAAGAAGTGCTGTGACTCAGACCAAATGTAATTTCTCAGAAGATAAGGCATTTATATTTGACTGATTGTAAGTAGTGAAGTAAGTGTGACCTTGCCAAACAGTATGTCAGAATGCTTTGCTGATTTAATGTGTACTATTTCCTAAGAATATCAAAGCAGTGTTGGTAGAGAACACAGGTGAGCAGCTTTGTGAGAGCAGAGGGGCTGTGCTGCAGCAGGCAGACATGAGCCATAGGCTTTTGACAGAGTGCCCCAGCATTTTCTGGACAGCACCACTTGGATTTGCTTGATCAGGATAGCCGTGGTACAATGGACCAGGCCAGCAGCCAAGATTCAGTCTCAGTTCTTTGTGATATGTTTCACTCCACTTAATATGTTGGTTTCTGTAATTTCCAAATAATCTGCAGCCAAACTGGTGGAGCTTGTGTGGCTGCAGAGCCTCCACTGGTGCCCAGTGAGGCAGATCCGTTGAAGTGACTGATGTGAATTTCAGCTGAGGATCTACCCCATTGCTCCCAAAACAGTCCTGGAGGTGGCAGCTCGGCTGCTGTACAGGATGTTTTGTGTATTTGTATCTAGGTCTCAGTAGCACATATTGGATGACAAATGTTCTTTGTTTTCCTTTGGCTTTTCATTAGAATAATACTTTGTGATTGGTTCAAATGTGATAAAGCTTTATAATTCTTTTTGAGGACTGTAGAATACTGTGCTGTGAAGAGTGTGGCTACTACCATCTCTTTTTCCTGCAAACAGTAGATTTCAACAGAGATGGACTTTCCTGGACTTAGACACTCTGTGAAGAAAAAACAAACTCTGTCAGTTTTTAATGGAAAAATCATTGTAATTACTGTATTATAAAGACACTTTATTATATGTGTAAATGTAATTTTGCTATGTTGTTATTTTGAGAGACAATAGGCTTTGGTGTGGGTGAAACATGCAGCCTTATAAAAACAGAGATTGTACCTCCCTGTCTGATGTTTTACTGAAAGGTGTTCAGTTACTGTATTTTTGCAGAAGATAAATATAAACTGGTTCTCTGAAAGCTAACTACACACACTTCAATTACATAAATGAATTATATTGTTGAAAATAAAGGATTGATGATAAATTTCACTATTTTTCCAAAAGATTCTGCATGTAAGACTGCTTGACACCTTAAGTAGAAACAAGTCATCCTGCAGCTGTTAATGCTGGTTATAATGGATGAGTCCCTCTGTTAATTTTATCTCAACCTTAGATTAGTTCTGAATACTGTAATTAGAAGAACATATTTTTCCATCAGTTCTTGAAATCTGTACTCTTTGGAATTCGGGGTTTTTTTCATGCAAGAGGTGTCATGTAAACTGACTCTTTAGATACAGTTCACCAACGTTTTCACATAAATGTCTGTTTGCCAGATCAGAATACCGTTTTCATATAGAGAAAATACAGATGATTGCATAGTAACACATTTCTCTTTCTATGTACCATGTGTACGTGCATGTACAGCTTCTAGTTCTGGACATTTTGCTTTGAAAATTATTCATTGGTTATTTGTATTTATAGATCTTACTCAAACAGTTTCAACTCAGCAAAACAGTTGGATGTAAGGCAGGATGTGAGGCTGTGTTGACCAAGACACAACCATATATATATGTTGGCATATAAATCTGTAGGCAGTCCCACTGATGTCTGTGGGATTAATCATGCTCTTCAAATTACTGTATATTCACTGTAAACTCTTGCATATGACTGAACTAGTACTTCTGGAAAGTGATTTAGGGTAAAACCTGTTTCTGCACAGGTTTCAGGTGGAGGATATGGTGATATGTTTTTGCTGAATTTAAAATCGCAGCTTTATATAGAGCCAACTACTCTCTGCTTTTTTTTTTTTTTTTTCACAGAAAAGGATATATTTTGCATATAGAAGGGAGATGTTTACTGATTCTCAGTATATCTAAAATGCCGCATTGAACAAAGTTTTTCATTTATTGTTTGGAGCATTCTAGGCTTTTTGAATAAAGGCAGAATTATTCTTAAAATGCTATATAGTGAATATAGAACTAATGAGAAATTGAAACCATTAGCCAAATAAAATATATTAATTTCTGAAAACACTGTTTTCTGTTACATGCCTTTAAAAATGAGTACATAAATATGGGACCGTTGTGTGTTCAACTTCAAATTTTTATTCCACTCTAAAGACTGACTAAATGGAATTTTTTTAAGACAAACTTGATCTTCTGTATTTTAAGCAAAACAAATTTGAATTTTGTCTCTGATAATAAAATTTTGTATAGTAATGTGTAATTCATCATTGTCTTAATTTTCTGATGTAGAGACATAGCTAAGATAAATAATGCCCAACCTTTTGATTGTGTTCCTATTTCATTGAGATAACACTTTAATAACTGAGCAGATACGCTGATGTTTTACAATGAAAACCATGCAAGAGAAGGTATTTTTGACATGAGGAATTTTTCAAAACATATAAATGCTGGGACTAGTAGAAAGCAGAGAACCAAAGAAAAATATAAAATCTGGGCCTCAAGATACTCTTAAGCACTTCAATACTAACACAACTAAGACTGGAGAAAAGAGCAAAGTCTCTTGTGCTTTTCTAATTATGTAAATTTTGAATAAACAAAAAGATCTTTTCATTGGTAAAAGTGATTTCAACTAGAATACAGTTCAAATGACTTTTTAATTGAGTCCTTGAATCCAGGCTATTATTTTCCTTTTCTTGAAGAACAGTTTTCAGTAACAATGAGATGTGAAATATGTGCAATTATTTACCCATTGGATACAATCATGTTCCCACTGAAGTCAATTGGAACTTCGACATTGACATCACTGGGAGTAAAAGCCAGCCCTATATTTTTCAAAATACAGCTTTCAATGCCAGAATGCCTTTTTTTCTTTAGCAATAAAGATGTTTTCTTTTGTATTGCACATCTTAGTCTGCTGAAAAGCTGAAGTAAATTTTTATGGTTCTGATTTTTGCAAAGCACAACAGGCAGCTTTAATGCTTGGAACCAAAGTAAGCAGAGCTGAGGCCTAAATTAGTATGTTTATAGTATCCTAACATTAAAGACTTCACTGAGGCTATTCTAGCCCCACTATACTGGGGCTAGAATTTTGACCATCCAATACGCATATGTCAGCAGGGTATGTAAACATACCTTTCATACCCCTTTTTTCCCCTGTTTTCAGGTCTGAATCAGGAGCTCAGTGAGCCTAAGGAGTTGGCTTGGGGACCAACAGAGAGCTTTCACATTAAAAGGAGATAGTGGAATGTAAGATAAAATGTGAGAGGGTAGGATGCACTGCCCCCAGAAGGGTCCTTGCCCCTCCCTTTTCTGCTACGTGTCTCTCCCCATGAGTGTTGAATAAACTGAAACAAATGGGCATGACAACTTGGAAGCATCCCTGGAAGGATGTGGGGAAATGACACTTCCCTCTGAAATCCCACTAGCAGCACATCTAATCAAACAGAAAGCATGCTTGTTTCTTCCCCATTGTGGCTACTGCAATCAGCAGCCCTTCAGTCTTAGCTGAGCTGCTTTTAATTTGAACATTTTCATACAAGACCATATGAAGAGCTGTTTATTTGCTCTCAGCTCAGTGTCTTCAGTAAATGCAGAACTTTAAAGGAACCCATTTTCTTTGAAAGCTCCTCCGCTGAGCTGCAGGGTGTAGGAGGAAAAGAAGCTAGAGCCTTTGGCTTGTAAATTAGTAAATTTGCTATCTTAATAACAGAAAATCAGCTTTTGCTGACTAATTTGCTGCTTCCTCCTATTTGTAGCAAAAGCATATCTAGTTCCTTTAAGCAGCACCTTCAGTATGGAAGCCACCACCCAGAGTCATACTGTTATCAGGGGCACTTTGCTGCATATTGTTAAGAACGGGGGAAGAAGCAATTCAGTGAGGTGATGACAGTCCCAGCTTGAGAATTGAGCACATAAACTCCATGTTAGAGAACCAGTATTGAAAATGACATGACTGAGGCTATCTTACAGATGGGATGGGAAAATGAGCACAAAGATATTTGTGAAAAAAGTGTAATGAAGGTAAGGCTGAAATTATGTGAAATAATGAGGGAAATTAAAGCTTCATTATTCTGAAACTTAGTCTGTGAGTTAGCAGCCACATTTACTGTGGCCAAAATCCAATTTAAGTAAAAAAATTCTTGAATGGTTAAAAGGAGACATGCTGCACCCTACCAGTGGTTGTTGTTTGCTTCATGGGGCTGATGCCAAACTGCAGAAATTCCTCTCTACTGTTTGAGTTAGCCCATACTCGCTCTCTCTGTCAATTTGTCCAAAGTTAATCCATTAGAATCTGGACTAATGGTGCAAGGTGCAGACTAATAGTGCAATGCAGTGAGACATGCATCACCAGGGTCATGGTGAGACTAGATCCTCATGGCACACGTTCCATGTGTCACCTCCTGCCCTGTCTGACATGCCTTGTTGCTCTGCTTCTTAGGCCACAGCAACTGTAGGAACAGCAGGGATAGCCAGAATGTGTTTAGTAAGGTTTTGCCTTTGTATCACCTTGCCTTTTAGCAGTAATAAGAGGACTGCAGTGAGCAAACCAGGGCAGAAGGATCTAAGGAGCCTTGATCTTCCATGGTGCTAACCTTCATGCCCTGACCCACCAAAGTGCCTCACTCCCTGCTGAACTGCTAGGGCTGAGCAGCAGCATTAGGGCTCAAGCCCTTGTATAGCATTTTCATTTTGTAGTGTATTGAACCTAGAGTTAATTACTCATTGTACTGCTAGAGCTTTATTTTTAGCAGGCATAATTCTGCTTACTGAACTTTTTCAGGAGTCATTTTGTCTGTTCTACTTACCATCATTTTTGACCTGCTCATTGCAGAAGGTGAGGAGAAAGAGGGAGAGGATAATAAGATGCTATTACATGACATGTCTATTACAGTAATTCATTTCATGTGGCACAGAGCTGTTGCCAGTGATAAATGCATGTTCCTGGTACAATTATGAGATGTACCTTGAATTTTTCAACAATAAAACTGTCAAAAGGTTGCAATAGGCACAGGCACAAATGTGAATCTGGCCCTTAAAAAGATGAAACAGCTCACAAGTGATTTTAAGAAATGTTACATTTTTGGAGATGCACTTCTGGATCCATTAACTCTTTACAGTTAATACCAGAAGTGTAGATTGTTTCTGTTGTACAGTCATGGACGTAATGCATCTTTTTCTTATCCCACTCATCTGCTTGGCTAATTGATATGTTTCAAATACATTTCTGTGGAGGTTACAATAATGATGTAATAATAAAAGTCGTAGCAAAAAATCAGCATATATTTCCATATATGTATATAGATGGAAATCAGAGTAGTTCTGTCTATTTAAAATGCCTATAAGGTTTATTTGGTTGATATCAAAAGTAGATCAACCCTAGCCAATAAGTGACCCCAAAGACCGATGTGATGCTCCAAAGGAGAACATGATGGCGTGGAGAGCAGAGGCAGTTTGAGGAGGAGTTCTTTCTTGATTGTTTTCTGAAGATCTGTGCAGCTATCAAGGACAAGCAGAAGAAGATCCCAAGCAAAAATGAGGACAAAAAAAAAAAAAAAAAAAAAAAAAAAAAGCAAGTGTGATAAAAACTAAGACAAAAAAGCAAGAACTGGGTCTGTGACTCTGGGAAAAGCTTACAAAGAGGACACTTAGGACTAAATTCTGAATGAAAAGACTAAAATTTATCTACAAAGGGTTATTTCACTTCAATAGGTCCAGTTAATGATAATCCCAGTATAACCACCATGATAGGAGTGAGCTGAGTATTTTCACTGGACAAGATTAATGAAACATGCACTTTAAAATATTCCTCCTGCAGTTACCATCAGCTGTAAGATGTCATTTCTGCTTAAGAGAAATGCTGGTTAACAGTCACAGCTCAGTGTGAAGGGTTTGAGAAGCAGTAAAAGATCCAGGCTTCTGTAGTGCCTTATTGTGCCTGGTTTAGGCTGATGAGCCATAGGCCTTGGTTAGGATTTCAACCAGTGTACTTCAGCTGTAGATTTTTTCTTTTAGTTTTAAACCCAGTTAGGCCATTAACTGTACCGTGTATCCAGAGTGCTTGTACCATATTAAAATATATGAACTGCTTAGGGGGACCTCTTGCTTGAACTAAGATTAATTCTCACAATTCAGTAGGAGATAAATGGGTGACTCAGGATTTTTTTTGTTCTTTTTCAGTCTCCTAATTGTAGCATATTTTTCTGTAACTCCTGGTTCAACCTGGGAAAATAGTCAGATTAATAAAAAACTAAGGACAAAATATCAGGATCACGGTTCATAAAAGCCCTCTCTGCATCTGTCTGTACATAATTCATCTTCTGTGACCTTGCCTAATATAAAAACTTCAAAGACATGGATGGGCTTTGCATTTTGCTATTTTTGTGTGCACAATAAATTAACATGGGTAAATATTTAGTTGATGTAGCTGCATGGAATTTCTATGGAGGCTATGTAATCAAAATTACACACATAGTAAGTAGGAAAATGAAAGACATATTTTTAAAATTACATGTGCAAATGCAATTGCAACTTCAGAAGCGTTTCACTTACGTTCAGCCATTGTACTGTGTACTTTGGTATAAAATGGTGCTAAATATTTTAAGTGTCTAAATAATTTGTCTAAGCTTATAAAACGACAGAATTCTACTATTTCCTCCCTACACATATTAAACTTGCAGCTTCTGATACAGAACCTACATTTGAGAAATTGTTGTAAACAATGAGATTTGCTAAAATGAAGGGATTAAGGGAAATGCATAATGTTAATTTACTCTACAAACTTGAGCAAACTAAGTGCAGGTATGTACAGACAAGATGATAAACTCAAACACAGCTGACTCACTTTCAGTTGGTAAAGATTGAGTTTGTCTTCCTAGTAAGTCAGTATATTCACTTTACATCGTGCTAGCAACTTCTAATTTGTATCAGAGTTGGTGGCAGAAGACTTGTATCGAGTGGTTTGAAAGCACAGAACAGCTTGGGACTTCACGTGTCCTCAAAGTAATGATTCAATTAATGTACTATCCAGTCCTATTTTGGCAGAGCTAGAGAGATTTGAACAGCTGAGACAATGCAGTGCAATGTACTACTTCCAAAGAGCCTGGTTTTTACAGTGTGTGTCAGACTTGCTAAGTTGAGTTGTCTACTAGATAGATCAGCTTGCATCTGAGTTGGTTGTTGAGGATCCCTTAGTCAACATGGTGAAAAAAAACAACCAATCTCATCATATAATATGCAACTAATGTAGTAAAGTGTATAGAAATGCTGAATATAATAAATTTTGGTAGTAAGATAATATATGTAGGAAATGTTAATGCATAACCTGAAATGAAAGATGAGCTTGTGGGAAAAACTAATGCCATTTACTGTAAATTAAATTAATAATTGAAGCCCAATTCAGGGGGCTGGACATAACCTGAATGTAAAGAAGCAACCATCAAGCTAAGGGAGCCCCAGCAGGACTGTTGGATTTTTTCATAGAGCTCTGTCACCTGCGCTAGATAGGAAGCAATATATCCCAATCAAAATATGTTTGAAGACAGACACTGTCTGTTCTGACAGATGACAATCCTCTGGAGTGGATAATTGCTGTGGAGTTGAAAAATTGATTCTTTGTTTTAATCTGATTTAAACCCAGATTCTTTTTTCCACACCATTATGTGAGACACTTGATTTTGTTCACTTAATTAGTATGTATTTAGGATTTGACTGTTTACTGATGATATTACTCAAGAATAGACTTGGAGTAGTGCTTTTGGATAAAACTAGTGTAACTCCAGGGCTGCTCCAAGGACAGAGAGCAGACGCTGTCGCTGAGCAAGGCTCTGGTTTGTTTTATTCATTAATAATATATTTTTTTCATTTGTCTTTGATGCCATGGTCGGGAAGATGTCTGATACAGAAAATCCTTTATATTGTACAGGTCTTTTCAGTTTGTAATGTCTTGTGTCGTAAAAACAGAAGTAGGTAGTATTTAAGCACTATGTATTGGCAAACATAATGGTTTCTTTACAGTGCAGCCAAGTGGGATCAAGTTATGAGCAAGAAAGAAGGAAAGAAGGAAAGAAGGAAAGAAGGAAAGAAAGAAGGAAAGAAAGAAAGAAGGAAAGAAAGAAGGAAAGAAAGAAGGAAAGAAAGAAGGAAAGAAGGAAAGAAGGAAAGAAAGAAAGAAAGAAGGAAAGAAAGAAAGAAAGAAAGAAAGAAAG